>JAOTRS010022044.1:0-10690 GCA_028565755.1 Dinotopterus cunningtoni
CTATCTATCTATCTATCTATCTATCTATCTATCTATCCATCCATCCATCCATCCATCCATCCATCCATCCATCCATTAATCCATCCATCCATCCATCCATCCAGGGTTGGGCGTTTAAATCTCATCTCCGGTCTGTGTGCATGTTCTCCCCCGTGCTTGCTGTGTTTCCTCTGGTTTCTGACAACATGTGCTGTAGGTTGTTTCCTGTTTCCAACTTGCCTGTAGTGTGTGTATGTGTGTGTGTGCACCCTGTGATGAGATGGTACCCCCTCTAGGGTGTACCCCACGCCGTGTCCTGCGCTCCCGGGGATTCGGTGCAACTCTACACAGGATGAGTGGTACCGACGGCGGATGGAGAGATAATGACTCCTTTGTGACGTGTGTTGGATTTTATGAAGAGGTTTGTTCAGTGGTGTGTGGAGGAAGAGTCCGAGCGGGGATAAATAAAAATAAGCTAATCTCACAGGCTTTGTTTAATTGCTTTGCTTAATATTGCACTGTTTCTTATAAGGATGTTTCATAGAAGTGTGAAACCCCATAAGACCATGTTGTGAATTATTCTGTCCCGTTTTTTTTTTTCGTCTTCCAAAGGAGGAAGAATAACGAGTTAGAGTTCTCTAAAGAAATGCTGTAGCTCGCCCGACAGAATAAATTATGCAAAACCAGTATGACACAAAAATCCAGAGAAATTCTAACAAGCAAAAGTTATTTCCATCCAGAACTCAATTTTTTCAATTTTTTTAAGTTATTGAATTCTCTTTAGCAGTAATAAGGATGCAGTAATGATGTTGATAATACAAATATTAGAATGTACTTTAATGTAACAATAAAGTTACAGCTTTAACTCTAAGTTCTGACACTGGAGACTCCTGCCGTCATACTGTAAATCAAAATTATAAAAAAAAAAAAATTTTGTTTATGTGAAGTGTGTGTGCGTGTACACATCCCTATGGATGAGTTGTTACTATAGAAATCATTCCGTATTAGCATTATGTGTGCATTAGTATAAACCCGCGATCCATTATCCTCACCTTCTGATTGATGAGATTCCAGAATTCAAAAGCAGCGTGAGCATAAAAAATAACCCGGAGTGTCGTGCCTATAGCAAGAAATAGATGAAATATAAGGGCATGGTGGAGCAGTCAGGTGGAACGTTAGCATTCATATCTCTTCGCGCCGCAGTACGACAGGCACGTTATGAATACGGGATTTGAGTTTGACAAAGCTTCATGTCACCCTTCATGGCACACAAGAGTCTTACAGAGACTTAAAAATCCTCACTGAGCTGTCGGGAAAAGCTTTTATAGTGCGAAGTCATCAGACTGTATCTGTGCGTGAGGGATAAACAGACCTGAGGTGAACCTGGGAAATGTTCAGGGGAGAAATATGTGCCAGTATGTGTTATAGAACGCAGTGTTTGGTGAGTAGGAAAAGAAAATAGTGGCGTGAATGAATTGGAAATGATGGATGCAGTTTAATTTGCGCGGCGTTTATACAGTAGGACGCTACGCCGGATGTCCTGGATCTGGCTTATGGAGTTTAAAGTATCGTGTAGTTCGTCCTGAGATGAGATGTTGTTACTGTTCATACCGGGATAAATTCTCATTTCAGTCCAGGCTGAAAAAACGTCCTAAAATATACATCCGTAAAATCCTGGAATGTTGCGCAGTCCAGCGTTAAAGTACGGTTTCTCCAGCAGGTATTTCAAAAAAAAGAACAAAATGTTCTTCAGGAATATTTAAATCATCAGATTGCGTTATCACACCAGCTTTACTAAAAGCATCCCTTTTATAAGGAGAAAAAAAGATGGCACGACGACGTTCCCATCTGTCACGCGGTGACACATTGCCATTTTCGAGCACTTAGCTATTCAAGCCAGGAGTTTAAAAAAAGATAAAAAAAAAAAAAGGTACGTCACAGTAAAATCTGTTCCTTCATAATTACGGTCGCATCAGAGACCCGGTGAAATCTGTGTGTTTATGTATTTGGAGGCTGCTGTACACTTTATCCGAGTGATCTTGTTAACCGAACGTTAAAGTTCTGCACACTGGAGGTGGAAACGCAGACGTGTTCGTGGTGATCAATTTAGCCAGTTTAATACGTTTTTATACGTTTATATTAATCCATTCATCTTCACTAAGAGCTTGGTGCTGGTCGGAGTTGTGACAGATCGCTGGGTTTGAAATGTGAGGTGGGAACACAGGCTGCCATGCTGCCACATGCTAAACCTCAGAAGTGTAAAGTCAGAGCCTAAAAATAAACAAGATTACAGAACACCGTGCTACAAAGTGGAGGAGGAAAAAACATGGACTTGTCTGTTAGTTAATTTAACATTAAAATCACCACCTTTGGTCCCCAAAGGCATGAGGGGTGAGCCTCGGGCATGGGTGAGCCACGGGCATGGGTGAGCCTCGGGCATGGTTGAGCCTCGGGTGCCCCTGATCCTGTCACCAGTTTACTGTCACTTATATTAGCGTCAGTAATGCGCGATTTGTAACTGACAATCTTTTTCTCCCTAATTTAGTCGATTAGGGAGAAAAAGATTGCCTCCCAGTCACTAGGGGGCTCCACATTAAGGCTACTATTACCATTCAGTCAGGGAGGATGAAGATGATCACATGTTTCCTCCGAATCACGTGACACCAGTCGACGTCAGAACATTCAGAACTTCTTCAGAACATTTAACAGCTTTACAAAATGTAAGAACTTCACATCTGCTTACTTCTACAATTCCTGTGTGGAGTTAACTGCCATCATACATGTTGGAATCCAGACTTGGTTTGTGTGGCTTCTAAAACCTCAGATCAAAAGTATGGATTAAATAAGCACCCAAAATAAACAGGATTGTCATTTATGGTTTCTTTCATGTTAGCAAGAAGAAAAGGAAGCCGCTTTCAGTTTGGTTTTTAAAGCAGCCGGTGCCAAGAAGAATCATAAATTAAGGTTTAATGAGGTTTAATGTCTATTTATTTCATCTTTTACTTGTATATTTACATGTCTTTTCTAAATGTTTTGTTTGTTTTTATATGCAAAAATATGATTATAGTGTTGGAAATTGGAAATATTGGTCATATTTTTGGGAGGCTGGAACGGATTATTTGCATTTACATTATTTCCTATGGGAAAGTGTGTTTCGTAATACGAAATTTCACTTAAGAGCTCGTCTCCGGAGCGGATTTCATTTGTATGCAGAGGTACCGCTATATTTCTTCCCTTTTTCTCCGCCCTAGAGTGCGTGTCTGGATGTCGATGTTTCAGAAACATTCATTGCTGAAAGAAAGCTGACAGTTTGGCATTTATTGGCATTTAATCAGTCTTCAAACGTGCACACTTGATAAACCATGCGTGTGCACGTAATTCGAGTGGACAGAACAGCTTCCACCAGCAGAAAAGCATAAACACGACTCTCAGGGACGGAGTTGTGACGAGCTCTCAAGATTCACGATTCAAACAACTTTATTAATTCCAGAGGGAAATTGCTTCAAAAAGGGGAAAAGGAAAAAGTATGGAACAAATAATACAGTTAACAATACTGCACTTGTGGTAAGTGGTAAGGTCCAATAGTATTGGGAATTGACCGGGGAACCAGTAACATATTAATGTAATATTGTATTATTGTATAGTTACAGACAGTTAGAATAGACCGCTTGCCCCTCCCTACACACTTGGAGGTGCTCAACTCTTGCTCAGGACTTCATGGGGGACTTCATGGAGACATGGATCTAGTGAGTGGCTAGTGTGTCCCCTTCATTGATTGGTTACTTTCAATACCCATATTCTCCATGGTTTGACTACTTGTTTGGCAGTAGGATCATAAACAAGAATGAGAAGAAGATGTTGGAGGTAAAGAGAGGAATTGTAAAAGGAATTGATGAACGTTGTACATTAGTTCAATGAGAAAGCGTGCTCCACGAGCCACCAACACCAAGGAGCCACTAAGCCACTGATTCTGGGGCAGCCATGTTGATTTGAAGTCATTTGTTAAATTCTGAGGAACTCAGACTTTTGGAGACTACCCACAGACTCCTGAGATACATTACTTGTAGGAGATGCTTTATAAAGAGATTTCATCTCCATGAGATCAGGTAGAAAACACACAGAAGATGAGGAGCACTGAGCCTGAGCCGTGTGAGACACCAGTCAGAGTCCGGATGGAGAAGTTGTAGATGTACAGTAGATGTCTCCAAATCCAAGTGGCCATCCAAGGATATGAAGATTATGCCGGATATTACAGTTAACATTATGGATGATCATCGAGAAGGCTTAGGCTTGATGACACTTTGGCTGATCCAGAAGCTCAGCGATGGAAGCCAGACTGGTTGGAATCCTTAATCTGGTTCTTTCATGTGATAAATTGGATGAGGCCTTTGGAGATTCCTGGCGACTCGCGGTTGGGATACGGTCCAGTGGACATGTGGTAGGATTAGTGGCTGTTTGTAGGATTTGGAGAGAGAGGAGAGAAACATGGTGGATGGTTAAAAAGAGGGAGGGAGGGAGTGAGGGCATCTGATTCATAATGATGGTTCAGGCCTTGTTAACTAAATCTGTGAAGAAAGGAGAGAAGTGTTGACATGGTGATGTGGTGCAGCGGTGATAGTAGAGACAAAAAAAAATCACAGAGGTTCAGGTGCTGGAGAGTATGAGGAGAGTTCATCTACAGTAGTTATGACTTTCTCACTTTCGTTTCTTCGTGGAACGCTAATTAACTAAGGCGTACACAGGAAGGAGAGAAGAGCGCCGGAGGTCAGCAAGGTTCTCGGCAGGAAGGAAATAAATTTTTTGAAACCAAAATGTAACCGATTTAAAGTGCTAGACCTCCTGTTCCACCACTTGACCCGGTGTGTGTTATTTCAGTGAATTACACTCAAGGCCACTTACATCTGTTGCATCTGTGTACACTCCTGAACCTGGACTCAAAAAACAAGGGGAAAAAAAACAGCCCTCTGTTTATTTATTTCAGATGAGTGCTTCAGAAACAAACCTTTACTCTGGGTTTCTATAAAGACTGATGAAGGTCTTTTTTTTGGCTTTCCATTCTTATTTAGCGCGCGAGATCAGGTGTGGTTAGTGCCGCGCGTTTCTCAGACGGAGTGTATAGGCGCGTGTTCTGGGGAACTTGTTGATTACGATAACGATCCCTAAACGAGCGACTCGTCCTGCTAACCAATTAGCAGAGTTTCCGCCGATTTGCATAATAATTATAAAAAGTGTGTGCGTCCTTGTTCATGCACTCGAGCTCCTGGAGTTCATTTGAATAAAAATGAAGGCGTTATCATGGATGGAGTGGCGCCACGTGGGAGAAGAGGCAGTTTAGATTCGCTTTCTGTCTTCCTTTACAACCAGGCGGAGAACCTTATTACTTAACGGATCAGAGGAGCAGAAGCAGGCGTTCTCGTTAACCTTTTCATAAATGGACGCATTCGGATGACAGCGACCGAGATGGTGCGAGTTGTTAACGTTCGCTTTGACATTTACACACCCCTCCCACATACACACACACACATATGCTTTTCTAGGTCGATTTTTTTGTGTGTTCAGACTACACTGACAATCTCCTTAATGAGGCAGCTTGACTGTCATGTCCATCTCGAGAGCCGCCGAGCATCTGCCTGTCTGCTGCGAATTAAAAGCGTCTGCTGCACGTAGAGATTTGTTGGGGTTGTCGGTAATTAGGCGTCCTGATCGTATCTGCCTGATTAAAGTGATGCTTAATTCTGAACTTTAACACGGTATTGATTGGGACATGATGACACTGTTCTGAATTTGGACTTGTTTTTACATAATAATTGCTTTGTTTTTTTGTTTTTAAATATATTTTTATATGAGCTTAATGATTCTTTATAATAAAGACGATGATGATGATGATATAAAATCCTATAACAGCATTACCCTTTAGAGCTCGGAATGAAACCATCGGAATACACCTCTGCTGAAAAACAAAAATCCATAAAGACAGGCCAAAGCGCTGTAACCCTCAGGGCACTCTGTAGTCTTGTTTTTCTATTTGGTTCATAAGCCAGCTGTTCATTCAGTCGATAAATGACTCCCAGTGCTGAATTTCAAGTGAAGCGCCAGGTCAAAGTTCATCTCAGCATCCTGGCTATAAACCCAGGTCACGTCCCCGAGCTCTGGTTCAAGCCTGTCTCTTTATGATAATGGGCGTAATACACACCGAGGTGCTCGTGCTGAGGATCAGGAGCTGGAAATGAAATGTCTCGCATCGAATGAAACACAGCCGATAAATGAGATAAAAGTGAATATCCATGTTCCTTTTTTCTCTTCCCTTTCTAACCTCGACGCTCGGCCATTGATTTCCCGTTGCAGTTGGGTTCACCAAGCTGCAGAATTAAATCAGAGACTAAATCAAATGAATCAGCTCGAGCCCTCGAGCAGTATTTAAGAAATAAACACTGTACTGTACAGTGTGTGTGTGTGTGTGTGTGTGTGTGTGTGTGTGTTCCTGTAAAATACTGTAGTGAAGAAGCAGAATTGATTATTTTCCTCTAACAGCACGTCCCTGAGTGTTTTTTTTCCTTTAACACCGCAACTAACAAGAAGCCATGCTGCACTGGTCTCGCGCCTCCAGCGTCCGGGTTCGATTCCCTGTGTGCATGGAGTTTGCATGTTCTCCCATTGCTTGGTGGGTTTCCTCAGGGTTCTCTGGTTTCCTCCCACAAATTAAACACCTAAATTTAATTTTCCTTTAGCAGCCACCCTTGAGTCTTTCTCTTGAGGTTAAAAAGAGGGGAAAAAAACCCGCTTGAGACATGTACAAAGCGCTGACACTGGAGACTCCTTCCGCCAATGTTACAGAAACATTCCTCCCTGATGTAACAGCCGTAACTCCCTGATGATCCTCTTCTGATCTTCTATGATCTCAGGGTCATACCAATTTGAGGTTAAAATTAGGAAGATAGGAAAGGGGCTTTCTTCAAAACCTTTTCTTTTAAATTATTAATTTAATTTTGAATGCAGGATTTGCAGAACAGGGTTGAACAGGATTAGTCATCTGGGGGACAAGGAAGGACAATTCCAAGCGCACTTGAGATTCCATGGGGGACTGAGGTGCATAAAAATGCTATGGAGATTAAAAAAACATCAGCTTCATCAAGGTTGGGGGCCAAGAATCTACGTCAGCGCCGCTGTGAGTCTCACTGAGAATAAAGGAAAAAGAGAAAGATCAGTGTGTGTGAGAGAACATGCTTTTTCTTCTTGTTGTGATCTTTAAGAAATCCAACTTGTAACTTGGTTAAGATTTCGTAACATGAACACGAACGTCTTCAGGAAACCATCGGAGTGAAGCAGATGAAAATACGGATCAGGTTTATTATTTCAAAAGAACAAACAAAACACAACAAGGACGATTCAGAAGAACGATGAATGGTCTCATGGCAACAGACAACGAAACAACATGGAACACAGAAAGTGCTTCACTGCAGGTGGTATTCATCCTGGTGCACATCACAAAATACAGAATTCATGATTCAGGGGCCAAGTGGGCACAGGGAGGGCATCTTTACATCTACAGAACTATTGTGGACGTAATCAGGGTGCATTAAACTAATGTTAACACCTCAGACATCTCCATCTGGAGAGGACTTTGGGTCGATCTGCAGGCTGGTCTTCATGCTCTCTGGGGTGACGTGATGGAGTTTGCTGCAGAGGCTGATGGGACTTTTAGTCCGCCTTTGGTGCATCATGACAGAAAGAGAGTCTTAAAATTTTATTTTTTTCATAACTGACATTAAAAAACTACTGTTTTATAAATTTTTAAAGTCACTTATTGAAACACATCACATTACCAGCCGTAAACATAACTGTAAAGCCACTCCCATCCATTTGGACACTTCCTGCCGCTCTCGTCCCGGATCCGACTCTGGTTAAACCATTTACACCCATCATTTCAATTTCCTTCCTGCAGACCTCTCCAGCGTCGCTCCCTGACCAGCTATTGATTTTCCTGCGGAGGCAGCGCTGCCCAGGACGAGCACGTGGCATCATCATGTCTTCTCATCAGTGCAGGAAATGACACGGCACTACACGAGGCTTTCTTTTCTACTCTTCACAGCGAGCAGAGTGAAATACGTCTCCTTGAAGTCGGCCGTCATTTTCTTATCTTTCCACGCCAGTCCTTCACTTCACTGCAGATATTATTGCCATGATACAAAGAGCGATATCTGGGTCGGGTTTCTGAAAAACCACAGCGTGTGCTCGCTTATCTCACTTGTCAAGCTTTCTTTTTCTTTTTTTTTTCACAAATTTTACATGAATCATGTTGATGTTGAATATTTCCTCATCTCACACGTGTCTGATCTCTGACCTTCACTCATCTGCTTTCCATTTTGGATTAAATTTCCAGTTAAGGAATCTTTCTTCCTCCTTGGCCGGCACTGTGCTACACGAGGTAGAGTTTCCTCCTCACAGCTCCAGGTTCGATCCTGAGCTCCAGTTACTTTTTCATGTTCTCCATGCCCATGTGGGTTCCCCTAGGTTCTCCTGTTCCTTTCCTCTTTATAAAACATGAACTTCGGTGATGTTACAGTCTACACAGTGCTCTCTGATGGATCAGGTCTGGTGTGGACTAGTGGTTTAGTGGTTAGCCCTGAGCCCGTGACCTCCTGGGTCGGGGGTTCAAATCTCATCTGTATATAGTTCGCATATTCTCCCAGTCCTGTTTCCTGCTGGTATCTGGTTTCCTCCTACAGACCAAAGACGTGATTGTATGCAGGTTGTGTATGTGTGTGTGTGTGTGTGTGTGTGTGTGTGTGTGTGTGTGCACGTGCCCTGTGTTCCTGTGTTTCTTCGACACCACATCCAGGATGTACCGTACCCCACCAAGTTCCCTGAGATAGACTCCAGGCCCGCCAGAACCCTACACAGGATAAAGCGCTATACTGTAGATGATGGACAGATGGATGAATAAATGATTCCTATGTGTTTTTCAATCCAATATTGTCCTGGCTGTCGTCTAAATTGTTTTGTGGTTAAAATCAATATCGTCCTGTTGGGAGAAAAACTCTCATAATCATCACTAACCCTAACAAATCGATAAACAACAAAATCATTTACACTTAGTTACATTATTCTCTACAGTGCAATGAAATGTTGTTAGGCTTGTTATGGTTTGATTTTTCGGATCCTTGTTTCCATCCCTTATTGTCTACAAGCTCTTCCTTTCCTTTTAATGTTGGCCAACAACAACAACGAATTCTATCCTCCAACACCCTAAATCTCACCCCAGGTGTTTAACGAGAGGAACTCGACTGCATTGATGCTGATGTCATGACGACAAAACCAAACAACAAGTCTTTTTGGCTCATCAGTCCACTTTGTCCAGTGTGTCTCCCGCCTCGTGCCCGAAGATTCCTGGTTTAGGGTTAGGGTTAGAGTTAGGGTTGGGGTCCAGACCTCATGCAACCCTGTATAGAATAAGCAGTATAGAAGATGAATGCATGAATTAATGATTTAATAAATGTATTTATTTATTTCAATTTTGGATTATCAGGAAAAATAAATTGAATATTTGCTCTAAATCCCACACCGTGCCGCTGTCTCCAGGACAGACAAGTTTACACTTGCTTTACAACATGAAGTTGTAATCTTGAGCAATTCTCTGTGGTATAAGAAGAATAAAACACTTTAGGACGTTCTGGTAAGGAAATAATCCACTTCACGGTGATTGTACTTCTGTAACAGCACATCCGCAAACATCTACACAACTTTTTTTGGTGTCCTCGTTTAGCCGTAAGGTAAAGGTTCGAACAGTTCTAACAGTCTAAGAAGAGATTCAGTTGACATGACTAAACTTCTTTCTCTTTTACTGAAGTGCCATTTCTTGTTGTCCGCACGACTTGATACCAAACGTTCAAACGCAGTTCGGTCAGAATGATCAGAAATCCCACTCGGTACTCAGGAAGGTCTCACGTGAATCAGGAGCGCGGGCTTTATCGAGGAATCGATACGCGAGCGCCATCCACGCTTTCTCCTTCTTAAACCTAAGAACGCTTAATCCTGTATAAACCCACTCTCTGACCAGCGTTAACAATCACCAGTCCTGCATGCCATCCATCACCTCCACACACACACACACACACACACACACACACACACACACACACACACGAGACAGAAAGAAGCATTAAAGCGTTAAACGGTCTTATTAGGAAGCGCAGCACATACAGTAAACATTACGCCAAGCTTTTATTCCGCGACACACAACACTTACACAGCAGCTCGCGGAACGCGTCGTGTTTCTTCATTCCTGCACTGTCAGAAATCCAAATGTGTGCAAAAGTTTGTGCGCCCTTACAGCTAAACGAGGACACCAAGAAAAGTTGTGTAGATGTTTGCGGATGTGCTGTTACAGGAGTACGATCACTGTGAAGTGGATTATTTCCTTAACAGAACGTCCTGAAGTGTTTTATTCCTCTTAAACCACAGAGAACCTTTTCATGTGAACCTTTACCTCATCTTGTATAGTTTATGTGGTTACATTTATAAATTATCCTTTTTTTTTTTTTTTTATTTAGTAAAGAACAAACATCCTATTGGATTAAAATTCAGAAAAAAGACTTCAGTTTGTTAGTTAGCATAAAGACTGGACTTTGGAGCGATGGAAAAAGGTCATGTGACCTGATGAGTCCAGACTGAGTCTATTCCAGAGTGATGGGCGTGTCAGGGTAAGAAGGGA
>JAOTRS010022187.1:0-10682 GCA_028565755.1 Dinotopterus cunningtoni
ATTGGATCCCAGACATTTAGCAGAACTGCAGAACATTAGTTTAGGAAAGCCAGTGATCTCTACAGCTTGTGATGTACTTATACACATTCACCTTACATTTATTTCTGAACAATGATGTAACAACTAACACCATGTTCAATTAAGTGATGGTGAAAGCTTTGAAATGTAGAAATAGCCGAGATGATTTTTGCAAAAAAAATTATTTAGGAAGCTTTGGTTTGACCCTACATCTAAAGAACATTTTTGTCTTAAGAACACAACCGGTGTGGACACTGGTGTGGACAAAATAAGAATGTACAACAAGGGGTTCAAAGCATAATTTTATTATGAAATTTTGGTTTGGTCCTCAAGGGGAATCTTTCGAAATTTCAGGTAGAACCCTACATCAGAAGGTTCAGCAATGTTTCTTCATGGAACTTGTTGCTTTGAAAAAAAAATGCTTCAGTAATGGCTATTTCCTTATTTTATATCCAAGAACTGGTGGTGAAGTGATTAGAACCTCCATGGATGGGGAATCAAATATTGCCTCTGGTCTGCGTGCATGGAGTTTGCATGTTGTCCCAGTCCTCATGGTGCTATGGTTTCTACTCACAGGCCAAAGACATGTGGTAGAGGCTGAATGGATGTTCCAAATTCCCCATAGTACATGATTAGATGTATGAATGTGGCACATCATCCAGGGTGAACCCTACCTTGGATAGGCGTCAGGCCCACATTTCCCTGCACAGGATAATCGGTATAGATTATGGACAGATAACCAAGAACTTTGTTGATTAACCTAGAAATCTACAACAAAGGGTCCAAGCAGAACCTTTTTAACTGGCTTTGATTCAGGAGCCATTTCAGTTTGTTGTGTAAACCTCTACATCAAAGGGTTTGCTGTTAACAAAAAAATAAATAAATAAAAATGTTGAACTGGTAACCATCCAGAAAACTTTTTGAAGAATCATTTTTAAGAGCAAACACACAGTTTTTCTTTTATTAAATTACTGTGCATTAAAATCCCTTGTGGGGAGTCTCCAGTCTTTGTTCAGACAGCTATTCGTTTGAAGATGGCCAGTTACTAAGCTGTTCAGACAGCCAGGGGAAGTTCATCCCACCACCTGTGTGGTTTGTAGAGAAAACCAATTTTCTTTAAGCGCGTAACAGTAAACTCAAGTGTTTAGTCAAATGCTCTTGGAAAGAAAACATTTAAAAGGGTAATTATCAGTCAACCTAAGCAAGAACAAAATTCCACAATCAAGTAATTATGCTTTAATGACAGAAAAAAAACCTGCTACACTGCCGCCTAATTCTGAAACGACCCACCATTAGAAAGTGGTTTCTTTTTACAATGTAGAGTCCTATGAACCTATTGTGTCTGATTTTCACTGTGAAATTGTTCATTTCTATTGAGATTCTTTTTCTGTCCTCCAGTCCTCCATAAAATGTACACTGACTGGGTCTGTAGAGTTCGGGCTTTATTTTAGTCTTTTCATGAGACCACACTGTTCCTTTGTAGTTTGTATACCAAATGCCGTCTTGCATCTCTTCTGCATCTGTGGTTTCCTGCACCCATTCATCTGCATAAGCTTTTCAACAGCCACTAAAGACAAGTACAGACCGATACAGGATACATTTATATTTCTGCAAGAAATGTTGGTTTCTGTCTGTATTTGACATCAACAGGTCATTTGTCAAGCGAGCAAATGCGTCTTCATCATACACAAAGCTGAAATTGGAACGGTTTTCCCTGTGGTGCACATCAGCTTGAAGGGATTTTTTTTTTCTTGTTGGCTGATTTCTTTGATTGTGAATGGTCTCACATGGATACCTTGAAGAGTTGCATGTCCCAAAAACGAGCCAAGTCTGTACGCTGTAGATTTGCATCTAAGAACTGCGAGCATAATCATAAAGTTTCCTGTTCTCATCCCGCGACTCCACTTTAATACTATTACTCGTCACACTGACGAGATCTTGTCAAGTTATATGATGAAAGAATAATGTTCTGTTTACGTAATTAGTGAGTGACATCTGGGCTCGTTCCGCAAACCAGAATTTGATTGATTACAATTTTCAGTTCAATTTAATTGCCAAATGTTTATTTTCTAATTTGTCCCAAGCAGCTATATTTCTTACAGAATACTAGAATCATATAAGAAATATTTCATTGCTGTGTAACATGTCTCATAAATGTCATATCTTGTACAAACTGGTTGTCTTTTTTCCCATTCCAGTCTTCTGCCCTACCATCCAATCCAATAGGTGGCAGTATTGCACCAATTGCACATAAAAATTACAAAGCAACGAGGAAGAGATATTCTTGAAGAGAAATTATTTTCCAAAGGCCAATCTCTATTTCTGCAAAAATTATTTCAGTGCAGAAGTGCCAAAACATGCAATTCCACCAATTGACCACTGGGGGTTGGCTCCAAAAGTAAGTCAATCCCCATAAAACACCATGTTAAAATGCCCAACTTTACAACAGAAAAACATGTTTACAGCCTGGTACGAAAAAACGGTTTTGGTCTCTATAGCGTATATTCATGACAACTGTACAGGGGTAGGTTTTTATGTAACTAATTAATTGAAATTATATTAAGCCATAAAACTATGCATAATTAGAGAGTTGGCACGGGACGACGTGTAGGTACGAATGATGGAGTTCAATCCAATTTTCTAAAGTTAGCACATACTGTACAGTGCTGTATATTGTTAGCCACTTTAGTATTTTAGTTAAATTAAAGCTAAGATAGCTAGCCTGTGGTAACTGAGGTAAGTAGGCATGTTCCAACCATCTGCCAGGCTCTGTTTGTCCCACCCATTTGCCCATTTGTGAATTAACCAGAGTTTAGGCGGAGTCAGCCTCTGCCAAGATGGTGACAACCAGAGCTCTGTCAGATAAGCTTCAAAACTGCTCTTCAGAAAACTTATGGGTAAACTTACAGTCTGTGATGTTTTGCTTTGTAATGTTTTTGATGTTTTTTGCTACAGCTGTGTTATATTTTTCAAGGAAAAATTATCAGATTGTCCCTGATAAGTAAGCCGAGTGTGACGGGGGCAAGGAAAAACTACCCAAGATGACAATAGGAAGAAACCTTGAGAGGAACCAGCCACAAGTCATCAGAGTTGTACAGCTGTCTGCATCAGCTGAGTCCTAAACCATCTTCTTGGTCAAATGGAATCGTCCACAGTCACCACATGCATCCCGAGCAGACCACATGGAACCATCCTCAGCAACGAGCCATTTAACATTTGCAAGCTTACTTAAATAGTTTTAACGATTAGCCCGACAATTTGATGATCGAATAAATTGGAAAATCAATGAAATCTCAGCTCTATTGATTACCACATTATATATTTATATTTTTATTTAAATAAAAGGCATGCCTGTTGGAGCTTGGTGTCAGTGCTCACACAGACTTTAATCAGAATTTTAATACACTTCCAGAACTTTGTGCAAACATTAACCCACTTTGGCTTCAATAGCATTACTTCAGTTAGAAGGTAACATTATGCATTCTAAGAAAATTTAGGCCAAAACTCTTAGTAAAGCCAGCTGTAAGTCTTTTTGCCTTCAGTGTTTGACATGTCTGTACGGTAATTGTTGATGATCTCACTATCCTCTGTCACCCAGGAGAGGACAGGTTCCATTACAAGTCTGGTTCCTCTCAAAGTTTTTTTTTTTTTTCCTGTCACAGGATTCCTCATTAGGGATGTAAATCTACATCCAGATTTCTGTAAAGCTGCTTTGTGACGTCAATCGTTAAATGCGCTTTACAAATAAAATCGAAGTGAACTGAAGGAACTAATTGTCTTTCTAAACAGGAGGGAGCAAAAGCCCTGACCTCAAAGGAAGCTCTAGATACTGATAAAAGACCAAAGGAAAGGAAGCGTTGTCCTATTACATGTTCTTATCAAAGGAGCTAACGGGATCTCCTTAGGCAACAAGATGGTACAGGACAATAGGATGTTAATGATCTCGATTCTCCCTCTCTGACACCAACCAGAGCAAAATGTGAGGAAAAATGCCTTTTTTTAAAAGGTTTTACCAAAAAGAAAAAAAACGCCAGGTTTGACCACCTCGCTCCCGAGCACGTATGCGGAGTTCTCACCTGCCTGAGCAAATAACACCAAGAGAACAAACACACCAGGGTTTAATTCAGACAGACTAAACAGCATGTGTAAAAGCACTTTCAGTGCACATTTTAAGTGCACACCACACTCTTTTAATGTTTGTGCCAAATGCAAATAAGTTAACCAGAATCGCTAATCTTCCAACCTAGAGATGCTATTTGCCTTTCAGTCATACACTCCTTAAGTGCTGTGATCTGGTTTCTTTCTCTAAATTACACACCCTGTCATTTTGTTATTCTTAGGCTCAAATTGGGAATGATCGGATGACCACAGCACAGCAAAGCCGGTGCAGCAAGAAGCCAGCTGTTTGAATTCTTCCTAAAGGGACGTTTTGCTCCTCATATATTTCTGGACCGCTGTGAAGTTGCAAAGCTTTCAATAAAACAGACTGTTATTGGATTTCTTTAAAAACTCACCCAGAAAAAGTTAAGCACTTCATCATGGAGGACAAAGGAAGCAGGATTTCTGATCTGAACACGAGTTATGGTCCGTCATGGTTTCCTTTTGGAATTAGTGGAGTTTTCCCATTCGGTTGTTTCCTTGCCAAGTACTAATAACAGAGTCGTCAACTCCTGACCTCGTGTTTGCAGCAGATTAAAAAGTCCAAGCTACTCAGTTTTCCAATATTGTCCAATATTGTTTCTAATATTTTCAGTGAGTGTATTATGGTTATTTCTAATATTTTCGCATATTATTTATGTTATGCCTCAATCATAGTACAAAAGTTTTTTTTTCAGATTTTGACCTTGCAGTCGTGTTAAAGCAAAGTTACTGCTTAGTTTGAACACAGATTCTTATGAGTTGAATGTTTTCACATACTTTGCCACGAATGTCCCAGTTAATTTCAGGAAATTCACATTCTTTTGCCTTACAGTAGTGACTCACCAGTCGCAAATGGACAACAGATGAACCACGACTGGTTTTAGGGTAAGGGCATTAAATGAGTGCAGAATCTGAGTAACCTACTTTCAGATGAAATCTTTTTCAATAGCAACAAATCCATGAGCCTGTTGCTGTATTTAGGTGGTCATCAGTAGATTGTACCAGATGGCAGCCAAGTAAATATGACTTCACTATGTTTGGATGCTTGTCAGAAGATGTGTACACAACATTGAGAGGAAGGAAGTTTCTTTTTTTTTCCGCTATATTAAAAATAAACAGAAATGGTTATGCTTCTTGCAGTTAGATACAAAAGAAAAACTAGAATACAGTATCTATATTAAAACTGAACTTTCATTGTTGTGTATAACAAGCTGAGTGATGCTTCAGATGGAACACGTGAAATACACAGCAGCAGAACTGATCAAGTTTTTTTTTGCTTTATTTACTATTGTGCTCTAAAACGTGTCGACAAAATAAGACAAACTCTAATTCTAGATTTATTACACAACAAATTAAATATTTTAAGTCTAATTACAGTTTCAAAATTAAATTTAATTACAGCTTACAGCTCATAAAAAAAAAAATCTAACATCAAATATTAACATATTTCATGAGATCAATCAAACAACACAGAAATGCCCATCTTCTAAAAAGTAAGTCCATTTTATGCACCCAATACTTAATCGGGGCCCCTTTAGTAGGAATTACTGCATCTATGCAGCATGGCACAGAGGCGATCAGCCTGTGGAGATACTGAAGCATTACTGAAGACCAGGTTGCTTTGATAACAGCCTTCAGCTCATCCGTATTATTGGGTTGGGTGTTTCTAATCTCCTTCATAACGATACTCTGGGCAGTCAAGCACTATAATATCACGTTCCTCAAACCACTTACTGGTTTTAGTACTGTGGGTAGTTGCTAAGTCCTGCTAGAAAAGGAAATCGCCATCTCCATAAAACTTGTCAGCAGATAGAAGTGCTTTTATAATCTCCTGGTAGATGGCTGCATTGACTTTGGAGTTAATAAATTTGAACCACTGAGTAACCGTCTAGTTCTTTTCTCCTTAGCAGAGGCGGCGTTACCATTAGGCAAAAGTAGGCGAGGGCCTAGAGCCCTGAACTGCCAGGGCCCCATGACTTAAGCCTAACTAAGTAGTTTTAGCCAGCACTTGCTATTCTCTCCATTAAACATAAAGTCAGAAAATCAGTGGATATGGAGTCAGGAATAACAAAGTTTGTTTAGGCCAAACCCAATATTCTCATGTTTTTTTCCCCACCCACTAAATCTCATTTGATGAAGGAAGACTAAGCTATTAAAAAAAATAATAATAATAAAAAAACAGGTAGAAAGAATAAAAGCTAGAGAAATACAGTGCCAAAAGGGGAGAAGAGAAAGGAAAGACATGAAAATAACATTTGAGGAGAAGAAAGCAAAAAGAAGAAAGAGAGAGAGAGAGAGAGAGAGAGAGAGAGACCTCCAAATCAAATAAAATCAATAAGGGAGAAGGACAGAGATGCAAAGACAAAATATAAAAAAAAAGGGAAGTAAATATAGTGATGACAAAGAGAAACAGTAAAATGCATTAAAAGGATTGGAAGGAGAAAAATAAAGCAGTCAAGTAGCAGGAGAAATACATAAAATTAAACGCATTAAAGGGACAGAAGAAGAAGACACACAGACAGACAGACAGAGTGAAGAAGAGTAAGACAAAGACAGGAAGGCAAGGATAAAAGTAAGAGTTAATCATTTTAATAAGTATTCTTTGGTATTATTTGTGTCACTCCATTGACCTGTCATGGGTTTTCTTACTTTAGTGAAACAGCATAGAAGACAGAGGCCAATCGTCAACTATTAATCTGCTGATCATGTTGAAATACAAAGGTAAATAACAGATATGTAAACTGACAATGAGTTACATTCTAATTGTAGAAAATTGTTTGTGCATTAGTTAACTTGTTAATGTTTTGTTGTTTTTTGTTTTCTACAGGGCTGTTCTAGACAGCTGGATAAGATTGCTGTGGGATGACGAGTGAATGGAAGTTTAAGGTAAAACTTTAAAAAAAAAAAAAAAGGCACTGAATGCAGAGGGCCCCATATCCATGACCGCCTTGAGCCCCCAAATTGCTAAATCCGCCACTGGATGTTTTGGGGCAGGTGTAATCATGTGTAATAAGTGGGTTTTAAGACTAACTTGCTCGCAAAGTTTGAAGGTAAAGGCATATTAGAGTCTTTTTAACATGCAAATTTTGTTAACGTAGGCCATAAAATGTGTTTCTGTTGCACCACTCAGAAGGCCTGATCAAGCTGCAAAACAGCCAATTCCAGTCACTGCATCTCTTTTAATAATAAACATACTAAATCATTTAAAAATTCATTTTGGAGTCAGCATTGTGATGCATGATTCGGCACAATTAAGAATCATGATTTACATCTGAATTCATTTGATCTCTAAAAAACACATTGATAAATAACATTTACTGCTACATGACTGTAGAGCAAGACACACACTGCAAGGAGGGGAACATTTACATTAACACAAAACTTGTGATAGATGTGTCATTTAAAAAAATAAAATCCCCAAAAGTGACATACACTACATTTCACACAAGAATATTCATTCATTCATTCATTCATCTCCTATACCACTCATCCCAAAGTGTCACAGAAAACCTGGAGCCTATACCAGGAGACTTCGGGCACAAGGCAGGGTACACCCTGGACGAGGTGCCAATCCATCGTAGGCGCAGGCACATGCACACACACTACAGGAAATTTGGGAACACCAATTAGCCTAATCTGCATGTCTTTGGACTGTGGGAGGAAACCCACCAACCACGGGGAAGAACATGCAAACTCCATGCACACAGACTTAAGGCGGGACTCAAACCCAGACCCTAGAGATGCAAGGCCTCATTGCTACTCTCAACAGTTTGATGTCACATTAAAAGAATGAAACTCTGGTCTCCGGTGGAGCTCTGTACCTCTCAGATGTGTTCTTTTCAGCAATAACAACAACAACAATAATAATAATAAGCCACTTACCCCACATTCTCCAATTGTCCCGTTAATAAAGCTTTTTCCACAGTAAAGGCCCGGGCAGGTTGAAGTCATCGCCACAGCTGCATTAACACACAACCATAGATAATTAGTCAAATTTCTCAACGAGGCTAGTCACCTAGCATGATGGCTAACTCGCTGATTAGCTAGCTATCCTGGGGTTTTCTAAGCACTTCTGTTATATTTTATATAAAAACGAAACTCCTAAATCGAAATTCCCACTGATTTTTTTTAGCAATTAATACGAACGTCGTGTAAACTAAATGTTTAAGAAATTGTTTTTAAGGGTTTAGCTTAGACAGAGAGCCCGAGCGAGCTAGCTTGTTGTTATTTTCCACCCGTATCCGTCAGAAAGATCCCGCCCTTTGCACTGGGATTGGCTCCTAATACTGTAATGCCGTCAAACAACCCAATCAAATAACTGCTCGTGCAGCCTTCCTGGCAAACAACCAATCGCAAAGGATATTTCAAAAAACAGGTGTAAAAAAACAATACCATGATAGCCAGCTAGCTATCATTAACGTTACTTGTTTCCCTCCTAAATATACTTCAAACTGTAGATAGTTTTGCGGTCATTTAGGAGAATGTTTGCTACTTTGGTGTATACATACCCATTACACCACTGAAGATCCACCAGCTTTTATAGAGAAGATTGTTGAGAAGCTAGTTTAGCTAACTACATTTGCCAACAAGTAGCTTAGCAACGGCGCGAGCTGAAACTTAACTGACTCAGTAAAGTCTCTGGTAATGATGAGTCGATCACAGCAAAGTCGACTCATTGAATCGGTTGGCTCTTTCGAGACCAAAAAACCCGTATATATGACACGTTTACTAAATATGCCCTGTTTTGTTCACTCCTAAGCCTAAAGAGCCTAGAGTTCATTGAACAGGTTTAAATACTTACGCAAATAGAGTAGAATAAAAGATACTGTAAACTTTAAAATTATATAATTCATTTGGGAGCCGATTCTTAACGGTGAGACGAGTTAAATATTCCGAGTTACTGGAGAGACCTGGAATTCTCGATACGTCTCCTTACGGATACACTTCTCCTTATGTTCGGTAAACAATTATTTTTATTTTATTTCCCCATTTGCTATGTGGGACACGTTTAAAAAAATATCAAAAGAATAATGATACGATTAATTCGTCTTTCAAACTCAGGATGTACGGGGCTAATTAAAGTGTGAAAATCTTAGGTCCTGTGTACATTCACTCTGTCCTCCTCCTGTGTGCCAAAGAAAGGCAAGAATGTGGTACTGATGAGTACACTGCACAGGGATGGGAGAATCTGTGGCCAGGAGCATCAGAAACCAGAGATCATCATAGTTTATAATGCCACAAAATGAGGGGTGGACAATATGATACAGCTGCAAAAGCTGGTTGTCCCATCCACCCGACCTACAGAACCACAATCTTTAGATCCTGAACTAAGTGTGTGATGCTGTTATAGTATATGTCTGACACTCATGCCTTGTGAGAGAGGGAGGGGTTAAGTAAATATTAGGTGTTAAGTAAAATTTATGATCTTTTTATTATTCTAGGTTGCGGCCAGCAGCAACAAAAAGAAGAAGCGCTGTGAACTGTGTGGACCTAAGATGGACAGAAAAACACAATATACAAGAAGTACATATGCAACACACACACAGTAAAACTCTGCCCCTCTTGTGTTGTATAGGCTGGTATGAAAAGGCAATGTGTTTAGTGGGGCTGATTATGTTGTCTAGACTGACAATGTTGTGTAAACTGACATGAGTGGGTTAATTTTCTAATTAATTTTAAATAAATAGATATTAATACTTAAGAAAAACCTTGCTTCATTTGTAAATTTGTTGATTTTTTTCCAATCATATTGATTATTATTGATTTTCTTTTTTTATTACATTTTATTAAAAAGGGCACTGGTGGCTTAGTGGTACGTGTTTCGTCTGCCATGCGGAAGGCCCTGGTTTGATTCCCAGCCAGTGCCCAAACCCCCCAGCCACTGGACACAGTGCTGGTCCCAAGCCCGGATAAATGGGAGGGTTGCGTCAGGAAGGGCATCCGGCGTGAAACCTGTGCCAAGTTGTTGTGCGGACTGGATATTCCGCTGTGGCGTCCCCTTGCCGGGAACAGCTGAATGCTACAGCATTACATTTTATTAAAAAAAACAAATACAAAACGAGCAGCACTCTTATTCATAAATGTGATCTAACAAAGTTAAAGGGCCAGCATTAACCATATATCCTGTTTAGATTGCTTGTAATCAGGATGAAGTAAACTTCTGTTGAGTATTTTAATATAAAATTGATTGTGTTAAATTAAAAACCCCAAAATGCCGCAGGTCCACCAAATCCATGAACACTGGCTGAATAACAAAAATATGAACACCACACAAGGGCTAAAAATAATTAAAAGAATAAATTATTTAAATATAAAATATTTTTATTTTATTTGTTATAATCATATTGTTTGTCTTTACTTTAGTCAGAACTAGTTCTTTAAAAGATATATATACTGCACGTTTCTGTCTATACTGGCTGGACAGAATTTTGGTGAAACTTTTGCAGTACTTATACTGAACAAAAATATAAACGCAACACTTTTGTTTTTGCTCCCATTTTTAATGAGATGAACTCAAAGATCTG
>JAOTRS010022200.1:0-10682 GCA_028565755.1 Dinotopterus cunningtoni
CCTTTTAACAAGTGATATTGAATTTCTGCTACCTATGCTCTGTACAGCCTTCACAACAGCTGTAATCTAACTCTAAATGAACTTCTCCTCTACAGCAGAGGTACGTTTTGGTCTTGCTTTCCTGGGATGTATGCTTTCCATAATGCATGAAATTGGCTCTCATGAAGACCATTTGCAAATTCACTTAACAATAATGTTTTTGCAAGAACTGTTTAGGAACAGCTGACCTTTTTGTCCTAAAATAACAGCTGACTGTTATTGTTTTTGTTGTTACCTAAAATAAAAATAAACGATGTTTGGCCATATTGACATTTGTCCAAAATGACAATTGATATTCATTTCTTGTTTATAGACCTGTTACAGAACTTTATAGACCTGTTTACAAAAAGTGTGATATGTTGTTCTTGAATAACTTAACTGTTGTAATCATGGTCAAGTAATTGTGGTATTAAATAAATAAAACACTTACGGACATGCTGTTATTTAAATATTCACTTGAGGGTGGTAACAATCGTGCTGCTTTCTGGCGCAGATGAAAAGTAGAACACAGAATGTTTTAATCCTGACATAAAAGTCAGGATTAGAGAGTATGGTTATGTGAACTAAAACAAACACTGCCAGCCACATAGCAACATGATGCAATTGAATGAACTTCATATTGATTGGAGACTTACTTCAACCCTGCTAACTCAACATGAACTCAGATACCTTTGAGACATAAAGCAATGCTAAAGATGCACATTGTGCACACTGAAACTCAAAGAGATTGCAAGATTTACTGGCATGAATCAGTGCCTCAATTCAAAACACTGTGTGTGTCAGGAAAATGTTGGAAGGAAATCAAAACAGAATCAATTTCTGTATCTGTTAAAGTCCAACAGCACACACACACACACACACACACACACAGCTCTAATTTGTTACTGAAGGATTACTAAGAAACTTTATGACAGACATTTTATTTGGTAATACATTACCAAATGTTCCTTACATTCTTGCTCATCCATTTTGGATATGTTTGTGTCTGTCAGTCTCATTAAAGGAGGTGTGGCCTCTGTCGTGTCAGTCTCAATGAAGGAGGTGTGGCCTCTGTATCTGTCAGTCTCAGTGAAGGAGGTGTGGCCTCTGCCTTGTCAGTCTCAGTGAAGGAGGTGTGGCCTCTGTGTCTATCAGTCTCAGTGAAGGAGGTGTGGCCTGTGTGTCAGTCAGTCTCAGTGAAGGAGGTGTGGCCTGTGTGTCAGTAAGACTCAGTAAAGGAGTTGTGGCCTCTGTCTCATAAGTCTCAGTGAGGGAGGTGTGGTCTCTGTATTATCAGTCTCAGTGAAGGAGGTGTGGCCTCTGTGTCAGTCAATCTCACTGAAGGAGGTGTGGCCTCTGTGTCAGTCAGTCTCAGTGAGGGAGGTGTGGCCTGTGTCTCGTCAGTCTCAGTGAATGAAGTCTGGCCTCTGTCTCGTCAGGTTCACTGAAGGAGACATAGCATCTGTTATTTAGTCTCAGTAAAGGAGGTGTGGCCTCTGTGTCTGTCAGTCACAGTAAAGCTAGTGTCAGTCCCAATGAGCCAGGCCATTACTTCTGTTTCTGTCAAATTGAAGCAGGCGTTTGCACTGTAGTGTTAGTCTCCATGAAGAAGGTGAAGTATCTGTAGTGTCAGTCCCAGTAAAGGAGGTGTGGATTCTGTAGTAACAGTTCCAGAAGATACGTTGTGGTCTCTGTAGAGTTTGTGCTAGTGAAGAAGGTGTTGCCTCTGTGTCTATTAGCCCCAGTACAGAAGGAGTTGTGGCTTCTATGTCTACAGCCTTTAGTGACAGTATCTTTGAAGAAAGCATTGATCCCTTAGTAGAAAACACAAGATCATACACTTACAACCCTGTAGTAATATTTCTTAGCTGCCAAGAATAAAATGTTGGTTAAATATCCAGTTTATGATACCTAAAGGGTTAAGCTCTGATAACCAAATAATATTTTTTAATGCTGTATGAGAGAATTAGTCGTTCATTTTCTCTCTTCTCTCTCGCCATACAGAAAAACTGAAATACTTACTAAAACAACAAACCTGAGCCTTCTCTCCTACTTATCAGGAAATCTTACTTCAGCAGACAGAAAGTCAAAGATTAGGAATAAAATAGGTTTTCTGTGTGTGGTTTTTTTTTTAGAGAATTATTTACTGTTTTGGTTTTATCTCCCAAAATGAACTGCCTCGTCCAAGATCTGTGGTGTCGGCTAAGGTCTTACCAATGAGTCTCAGCAGGAAATTAAAAAAGGTCCTGATAATTCGAAATGACAGAGAAAGTGATTACTGTGTTATTGAAGAAGCACCCGAGAGAAGAACATCTGCTTCTGACACATGTTGAAGGAAGGGAGGATGAAGATTATGAATGCAGCAAAAGCTATAATTTAAAACAATAATAAACAATTTGGTTGTTATTTTCATTAAACTTTTTTATTTTATACAGTATATAAACCAAGTCACATTGGTGACATAAACCCCATAAACACCATCAGTCAAATAATTAGTCTTTTATTTATGTCAAAATATGAATAAAGCCAAACCCAACCTGATCACATACACAATGTGAAACAAATTGAATAAAATTTTAAATAATTGAAGTATATACTGTAAAATACTGTTGTAACAGCTAGTTCAAGTGTATTCCAGGTTAAACAGACATCAGATGTTTAAGATCAAATTTACCCAACTTTGCATAACATCAGTCTGCCACCTTAAATGTCAACTTCATCAGTGTAGAAATCATATTCTTCAGAAGCCATCTATCACAGGCTATATCAGTACAGCCTGATGGCACGCTAACCTTCTGTCCATTCCAATTTTGTGCTTTCTCAGACAGATTTTACTGCAAGCTTAAGCTGGCACTTCAATGTTAGCAGTAATCTGACTTTTAAAATGAGGCTTTTGTCAGCAGGAAAACCACTTTTTTGGATTTCACCCTCATTAATATGCAGCATTAATGTCATTCGTAGTCAGTCACACATAGACAGCTTGTGTCTAGGGACAGATGGTGAAGTTAATTAAATTTTAAAGAAGGTATTAAAATTACATATTACAAATAGAATAAAACTGTTGAAAAGTCAGTTTAATGAATGAAATGATTTATCTTTGAAAGATTAGTGCAGTAGTTCATGATGAAAATGAATGTCATGACCGTATTGGACAACATTTTGGAGCACAGGTTTAAATTTAAAATTAATAATTATAATTTATTTATTTTATGTTTTCTGAAATCAAAATTAGATACACAGGCTCAGAAATATACATTCACCAGCTTAGATTATAAATTAAATGGTGCTGAAATCCCAAAATATCTTTTAATTTGCCAAGCCCAAGGCTGACTACAGCTGACAGCTTCTCTGTGCCAACATAAAAAGAGTTTGTTTGACAGCACTCATTGGATTGACAACACAGTATAAGGAAAAGTCCAAGGGCAAAATGAAAAAGAAGATGGTAGATTTACACAAGTCAGGAAAGTCTTGTAACCATTTCTAAAGAAATGCACATTCAAAATCCAGTTAAAAAAATTGTAAACTCTTTGAAAATCTCTGAAAACTGGCTCAGACAGTCAGAAACGGCCCAGAAACCACCAAAGTGCAGGTCTGCCATTAACTGGAAGCTGCTGGAACACTAGTGTCACTGTCTACAGTCAAGTGAGCTTTACATCACCATGGACTGAAGGCCTGAATACGTGGACAATGAAAAAGCTTTTTGAAAAAACATTTTATCATGAGGCATGTTTGGAGGAATAAAGGTGAGGCATTCAACCCCAATAGCACTGTATTAGCTGTTAAACATGGTAGTGGTAGCATCATGCTCTGGAGCTGTTTGCTGCCAGTTGAACTGATGCATTGAACAAAGTAGAAGAAATAATGAAGAAGGAGGGCTACCTCAAAATTCTTTAGCAGAACCTCCAAACATCAGGTTGAAACTTAAACTGTCACAACTGGGTGTTCAAAAAAGACAAAGAACGCAAACACACTTCAAGCTTATTATGGAATAGATAATTGTAAGCTTTTGGAGACTCAACCCTTTGAAAGTTGTCGACCGTGCTTAAAAAGTAAACTTAAAAAACAAATAAAAAATTTTGTGCACCAAAACCTTCTGGTGTTTTTGGTCCAGAAAAAAGTGAAGAAAAAAAGAAACAGCATGATCACAATCAAGAGAGAGAGAGACAGAGACCAAGAGAGAGAGAGAGAGAGACCAGAGAGAGGTTTTTACTACGAAAATGGATACTGTGAGGTAATACAAGCCCTTTATTTTTGATACTTAAATAAATTTGACGGTGAGTACTTTTGTGCTTTTACTCAAGCACACAAGTAAATTGGGGACTTCTACCTTTACTTGAGTAGAAGTAGAATTTTACTCAAGTACAGGATTTGTGAACTTTGCCTATCTCTGAACATAAAGCAGGAATACATGGGCGAGCAGTCCATCCCAGAGTGCATTTGCAACATTTAATTCCAGTGCATTTTCAAATAATAGATTAATTATCATTTCAGTTTATGAAGTGCATAATAACTAGTCTATAATTGGGAGAAAAAATCATATTATTTATCTAATTAACAAACTAACATGCTTAGTGGCTTAGTGGCTTAGTGGCTAGTACTGTCGCCTTGCACCTCCAAGATTTGTCTGTGTGCATGGAGTTTGTCCTTGTTCTCTCCCTGCTTGGTTAAGTTTCCTCCTGGTTCTCTGGTTTATTCCCACATTCCAACGACATAAGGATTAGGCTAATAGGCATTAACAAATTGCCTGTTGTGTTTGAATGTGTGTGTGATGTTGACCGGCAGTCCTACCATGGTCATACAAAGTGGGAATAAATATAATGGTTACCACTGGCCTCACCAGTCCCTAGTTGTAGTACAGAATGGACAGAATAAACTAACATGAAGTTATGAGACCTTGGTGACGATGCCGTGCTATTAACTATTGAGAAAGCCTGAGTTAAGAATTTAGAACGTTTATACTCAGAGATTATGTGCATGCTCCTTGAAGTTTAACCAAAAGAGAGGCATGTCTCAATTTTGATATTAAACATTGAACTGCGGGTTTTGAGATCCTGTGTGTACAGTACACTGATGGAATGCACAGTGTTTATCACTATATTTTGAGTTCCTGACACGTAGAGTAGGTGCAAAGGAGCACTGAAGCTGTTCTGGTGGCTTGTGGTGGCCCTTACATACACACTTTATGTTGTACTTACAGAGATATAGCTACGTAAACTGGATTAAATATCCTGAACACAGCAAATAAACATGTATATATCCATGTACTGTACATGTCTAAACTGGTCCTACAGATGGTCAGCACCTGGGACAGCAGCCAGAGCAGTATAGCCAAACTCAGTAATCCAACCAAGTTTTAGTTGTACAACTACATATATGCATTGGAATTTCATTTATGAGTTAACCACACTGACAGCTCTTACATTAGCCAATCACTATCCATATCCATTCATGAAATTCTCTATCATCCTCACCCTTCTTTTAACTTCACAGGAATTCTTTTGAAAGTATTCCTTTTGGTGATGTCATTAATAAACTATAAGATAAAACTTATCTGGGAACTTTTAGCACCATGTAGGACAACAAGTAGTGGTAAACTCTTGTAATTTTTCTTTGGGATTGTCAAACTGCCACCTTTGTATTGTACGTACACACAGACTAATATGAAACTAGCATCTAAATTTGGTGTCCATTTCATTGGTACATACCTTCCATGTCTTATATTTATTTTTTTAATAACAACATTTTAAATAACTTTTTTGCTACCCATATCAAATCATTTTATCTGCCAGTTATTGCCACAGGATTTATGCTGGATGCCCTCCTTTTCACAACCCACCCATTTCTCCAGGCTTGGGATTGGCATTCAGGATGCCCTGGCCTAGGGTTAAAGGCCTTGCACAAGGACTCAACAGTGGCCACCTGACAGATTTTATTGCAATACTTTTCATTCATCTATATTTATGGAATTTATCACATATTCTTAACTAGTATGAGATTTATTTTATTATATAGCTGAGCAGTTGAAGGTTACAGGCCTTGCTCAAGCACCCAAAAGTGTTGCTGGCGTTCCAATCTAAACACCTTGACCACTGAGCTTCCTCTGCTCTGAAACAAAGACATGCTTTGAGTTTTATTCATTATGAATCCAGTGGGAACAGTGGGAAGAAACCAGAGAACCTAGAGGAAACCCATAAGAAGATCATGCAAAACTCATCACTCACAATAATCCTGAGCGCAGGTTACCATATGGACCATAGAGCAGTAAGGCAGAAATTTTATTTGCTTCAAATAACATATTGTCACAACATAAAAGCACATAGTCAAACTTTTCTCTGTTAATAAATAATTAATAGAATGAATAGAATTACTTGAGCTAACAAAACTAATTACCGTCATTTGTTAAAATGTGAGAAACAGCTGCCCCATGGCATTTACTCACTCTGCCAGAATAAAGGAAGGGAAAGCTTGTCTTTTGATCTGTGCATGTTTCCCCCAGGAAAAAAAAATGTTTGAACATGAAACAGATGATGGTGAGTTTATTGTCAGTATCGAGGGAGGATAATCACAGTGAGAAACTTAATGCTCTCTTTATCTGATCAGAATCAGTCAATGTATTTTAGACAGCTTTCTGAAAAGGGCAAAAGTTCAAACCAAGTGGATTTTGTGACATTTAACATAGAGGCAGATCTGGTGTTGGTCAAGAAAAGCCATCTGAAAATATCATACAGATTGTGTCACCTGAACTGAATACGTAGGACCACAACAAGGAAATACTTCAACTGTTGCAAATGTCAACCTACAGTTTTATTGTAGTGACTTGTTACCCCAAAGCAATTTAGAATTTAAACAATGATGAGTCAGGAGTCATGATAGAAGTGTAAACTCATAAGTATAATATGCTAACAGTTGTTAGCAACGTAAGTACTGTAGCTCATACTGTCTAAATGTAAACATCCAGCTACTTATTTTGCAGGTGATGTTTCAAACTGCCTTAATATCTGTATCTCAATTTTTTTTAAATAAAACCAAAGCGATTGGACATTCTGGCGAAGAATTCAATATCAAGGTAGCTTTGTATTTCTGTTACAATAGGGGTTGTTTGAGCAAAAACACCAAAAAAAAGATTTCATTCAAGCACACTGAGCTTTAATTACAGTGCACAACATGGTGTTCAATTTATGTGTGAAAATGATCACACATGCTCCCAGAACCACTCTTTCACAATCAGAGTCCTGGAATATGGCCGTGGCATCAGGGAAGAAAATCTCCATGGATGTGACTTACCTGGTCATTTAGGTCGTCAGCTGACTTCATTTTATTGCCACATAACGTTTCTGAGTCTAGATCTGAGTACCTGAAGCAACCCCAGATCATAACACTGCCTCCAGAGACTTGTACAGTGGACACTATGCATGATCCCAATGTCCAATCTTTATGGTCCCTATCAAACTTGAAGCCTTTTTTTGTTTAGCCCCAGTCTTTTGAGTTCTCATCACATTGTGTGTGTATGGAAATGCTCTTACTTGATTTTTTTTTACCATGCAATTTCACCAGGTGTTTGAGTCATCTCCATTCATTATTTTTGTCCAACTATGTTTTTTTCACAAAGTTGATGGTTCAGCACTATTCTTCCAGGGTTTGAAAATGTGTTGAAGAGCCCAGTTTCAGTAATTGTAAATCTCCTTAGTTGTTTTCTTTGCTTGATGCAGTGCAATAATTTGACCCTTCTGAAATGGTGACTTTTTTTTTGTCCAGGCAATGTATTTTATGATACATGTGTTTTCTAGCTATCTAAGGTTTTACATATTTATATTAACTTAATATAAATTTTAATGTGTGTTCTTTTTATTGTGCAAAAGGAAAAAATGCACAATATTAATAGCTGGAATTTGTTGGCTTTATTTTTTTTGGTGAAGAGGATGAATGAAGGAGACAGGGCTGCAGCAGATCTTGTGCAAATCTCTGTTGAATTGCTGCATTATTACAGAGAAATGAAATCAAACACCACAACTGAAAGTGAATTTCTCAAACTGACAACTAGGAGGAGAAGTCCGGTATTAAATATGCTAATGACATGGTGACAAAGTTGCTGTACACTAATCTGTTTGTCTTGTGCTGCTGCTATCAGGAGCGTGATTTTTTTTAAAAATTAAAATCAAAAAAATTTCATGAGTAGTCAATTCTTTATTCATTATTACGCATCTCTGAGAAATCAGAGCTGACGTGTTGAAGAAATGCCAATCTTTTAATCTTTTTGTTTGTTTCTTTTAGTGCACATTCACGCGGGCAGAAGTAGTACAAACGCAAAGCAAACACAAAGCTCTTACCAAAAAGCTTGCAGCAGCTGTGAGTTACTGTTCAGAGACACGTTTATGGAAGCAGCAGCGATGACTCTCAAATCTATCACATGCCTTTGCCACTCACCTTTAAAAGCTGTACCAAACGAATACCTGGATAGTTCTCAAGGATTGCCTTAGAGAGAGCAGAGAAGCTCAGGTGCTAGCTTTTGCTTTTTTTTTCAAAGCGGATTTATAGTTGTCCATCAGCTGTGAAAAAAAACTTTCATCAACTTGCCAGACTCATGACGAGAGGTTAATGAGGATAGCAGCCGACTGTTGTATCAGAACAGTGGATGATGTGTCTGAATATAAAGTAGCAACATAACATAATGAAACTATCTGGATCTGGATCTGAAATACTAAGGTTTGATTTAATTTTACCACTATGAGAAAAACAGTAGGAACTGGTAGTTTCAATGTCTACACCAGGTTGGAGAGTTAAAATTTCATGTTCAGGCAGTGGATTTTGGTTGATTTAAATGGTTGTAGCATGGAATTACAAGTTGCAACTTCTTATCAATATCTGAGTTCTCATTTACTCCAGAATTAAAATAAACATCTCCTTTTGCATTTTTCTGTTGTGTTCTTATTCGTTCTTTCATCACTTTTCCACAGATTAAGACAATTTGTGCATGTTTTATAGTGCTTTTCACAACTCATGGTTCTACTAAGACTATAATAAACCAATTTTTTTACAGCAAATTTGAAAACATTGGCTTGTTAACAAGTAAAAGAGCATTTCAGCACTTTACCAGGAATTATGCTTGCATTAGCTGTAAAACAGAGGCCTGAGTCTCGCTCACAGGTTTCTGAGAAACCGCAATGAGGAGATGAGGAAGTTAGAATGGCTGTATGATGGAAAGTGGTGTAATATGCATGCTAATGGTCAGATTGTAGGAGTTCATGTGAAAGAGTATGCTGTATTTAGAATCACTAACTTTCTGCCTCACCCTCAGCCCTCAGCCCTCTGGTAAGTTTTGATATAAGATGGTGTGTAATTATGAGCTAAGCTGTACAAGAACTAATAAAAAAGGATGTGGGGCCACTACCATTACCATGATGGCACTTGCAAATGAGAAAAGAAAATCACAAATAGAGAGATGGTGTGTGTGTGTATGTGTGTTTTATATGAGAGAAAAAGAGAGCTAAATGAAAATGGAATGAAAGAACATACCCTAAAGGATTAAATAGAAGCCTCATTTACTTTTCATGTACTTTCTTTCTTTTTTCTTTTTTCATGTTATTAAAGATGGTTGCCTAAGCTTTGAATTAATGAAGAGATTTACGTGTGTGTGTGTGTGTGTGTGTGTGTGTGTTAAACCATATAATTAATTAAACAATTGTATATGAATATATATAATGTTTTCCATGAAATTAGCCCTTTAAAAAAAGGAAAATAATTTTTTTATTCATTTAATATGAAATCTATAAAATTTAATTATATTCGCTGTGCATAATTTCTCTAAATTAGAATAAAAGAAATTGCTTTGAAAAAGAAAAATAATGCTGTAATATAGAGATAATGTTATTTTTGACCTTAGAATAACAAAGTGATATACAATAAGAAAGTTACACACAGTGCCTGGCCTGTATGTATAAAACAAAAAGCAATTTTAGTGGCTGTCCCATTTCCCTTCATCTCTTACTTGGACTAGGTGTGCACCCATACCCCTTCTGCCCAAATACAAAAGGATGTTCTGGGTAAATGAGACAACTAATAACTAAGCAGAAAGTTTCTCTTTAAAGCTGCCCAGTTTACACGCTTAAATGCCTGAGTTTCTTACATTCATCATCTTTCAAGTAACATGATCTAAATTCTTCAGGCGTACTAACAGCTTTACCTGGAAACCTCAGGTCACAGCTGAGCAAAAGCTGAAATGGAAAGCCTGACTAAAAAAAAAAAGAAAGAATCAGTCCACTGCAAAAAAAAAAAAGCATGTTGTATATTTCATAAAAAGTCAGCATTTGACTTGGTGTATTACAGAAAAAGTAGAAAAACCTTTCTCTCATGACCAAAAACTATGTTTTGCTCTTTTCCTATAAGGTGAATACCTGGCAAACTTTTAAAGATAATAAAATGATAAATAAAAATAATAAATTAAAATAATGTGTTGTTTTTGTCTCCCCATCAGATTATTTACTCTCTTATGTTTTTAATCGGGTAAAGAACCACAAGAGCAAGTATCAGTACCAGAAGAAAGAAAATTAGAAAATATGTATATAATTTTTTTTGCATATTTATATGTTTAAATAATTATAACTTTATCTGTTTTTTTTTTTTATTCATATACATTTTTTGGAAAAAATTATTACCCAACATGGGCA
>JAOTRS010022257.1:0-10680 GCA_028565755.1 Dinotopterus cunningtoni
AATGTAAACAGTTTTAGATGAGATTTTATGCTGTTTATTATTATAATACTGTCTACCTTCCTCTTTATATCTTGCTAAGAATATCTTGACAGAAGTGCATTATTTTATACTAATAGTTTGGTAAAATAAATAGAAGACCAAAAATACATCCTGATAATTATACAAGTAGACTGTAGATATGCAGGAGCCTATTTTAAAATGACCTGCCATCCTCATGTCCTAGTTCTTTATATTCACATCAGGCTACTGTTGGGCCACAATTAAGGCAGGTGAGGTGTCTATGTTATCCCCAACTCTTAGCATGTCCCACAGGCTCCACCTGAATGTGCATTCCAACTACATAACCAGTAGGGACATTTTTCATGACACAAAAAATGACACCTCAAGTTGCAGCTGGGTGCATATGTTGTCCCTTCTAGCATGAGATCACTGATCGTTTGTCTGTTGATCACGACTTTATTGCTTTAACCCAACTAATTATGCAGTCTGCATTCCAATTGATCCCAAAGGTGTTCAGGGCATTGTGCAGGCCATTCGCGTTCTTTCACTCCAACCTTGGCAGCCCATGTCTTTATGTTGCATCACAATTTGCCTGCCCTGGATCTAAAAGGCTCAAACATGTTTTTAGCATAACAATGACTCCATGCACATTATTATGCTGTAACATGGTTGATGCTTTTAGTTTCAGTGCAGCCAAATTGTAATTCTACAGCATGTAAAGACATCATTCAAAGATATCCCAGGACGTTGTTAGATTTTAAATTTAGCAAAAGCATCTCTAACTGTCCGGCCTTTTTAAAGACTGTGATCCATCTTCTGAGCTAATAAAAAAATTGCAAAAATATGTTTTTATGGTGAATGAGATGGTAGGTGATGTGGATCTGATCTGGAAAAATACTCTTGAGTATAATCCAGACAAATAATTTTCAGGTAAATTCTAATAAATTAAGTAGGTAAGAACACATAACAGTGTTTTGAATATTAATGAATGCCATTGTCATAAAGTTGTATGTGATGTTAAGTGAGTTATGAGTTGTATGTGATGAGTTACATGAGTTAATGTGGTGTCCAAACATATAGAGCTTTTGTGTGTAAATGTCAGGCTCAATGCAAAACTAAATCATCCATTTTGCCAGGAAAGCATCCTGTGGTTTAATAGTTCCAGACAGATGTTGCATACCTGGAAGACTGTTTCATCAGTTTCCCATTGACAAATAGAAAAGATATTCATGGTTATCAGCCATCTAGCAGGGAGCAGAGGCTTAAGACCCTCTTGGTGATCACTGGGGCTTGTGTACTGACCTTTGATTCGACCCCATTGACCCTGCTTGACTGCTCCCACCATCTCTCAGGGATCGAGGAAGACATGCGTCTACACTGTTTTCTGTGCTGGCTGCTAGGTGGAATAAACTTTCTCTAGATGTCCGTACAACCGAGTCACTGGCAATCTACTTCTAGTTAGTACCTTTGTGAATCAGGGTAAGGATTGATTTAATGATTTCAACTTCAAATGTAAAGTGGATAAGATAAGAGCGTCTGCCAAATGCCTAAATGTAAATGTTCAAAATGCTGGAAATGTTCTAAATTTTAAACAGTTCTAAATTTTAAACAGTTTCAGTTCATGCATGCTGCAGACAGACCATTAAACACTCACATGACTAGTGCAAGTAATAACATACACAGATATGGTAGTTAAAATTCAAACTCACATCCTCTTTCCTTAAGAAAAAAAAATCTCAGGTTTACACGGTTTCAATGCAATGTAAACATCTGCAAATTTCAATACCAGTCATAATGATTTCATTTTCTTCAAATTCATGAAACAAGTGTTTCTCCAGACTATTTAAACATTTCACACAGCAAAACACCAGCACATGAGCAAAAGCTTGTCACTGTGGACCAAGCACAGAAAACACCATGAGCAGCTTCAGGTTAATAAAGCTTTATGTTAAACAATATATCACATTTAAAAAACATAAAAAATGACTCCTAATAAAAAGTTCAGGCTAGACTTGTGTTATAATCTTGAAAAGATTTTTATGCCTCAGGTGAAAGTAACTATGTTCTTTAAATACCACAAGTAGAGTCTATAAAATGAAAGATGGTGTGATATGACCACCTCAAAGAGTGATATGATAAGAGTGAATGATAAAAGAATACTATTATTGTTTTTATAAACCCAAAAATTTTGTCAGAGGTTCTATGTTATAGAAATTTTATTTGGCAAATCCGATTTGAGAGTTTATCTGTGGTACAACACAACAAATCATTTTAATCGACAACAAAGATGAAACCCTTTAAAAAAACAGAATCAGAGGTTATTCAAAACACTAATTAGTATTTGCTAACACATGTTACCCTGAGAAATTAATACCAATTTAATAAGGTCTTACCAAAGCTCAGTTACATTTTCAAATCTGTTTGGTCAGATTAATGTTCTATAAAATAATTGCCCAGAAAATGGTAACAACTGATTCACAGAGACATTTGTGGAAATTGATCTATGTTACATACATACTGTACAGTATATATACACACTAGACACTTTATTAGGACCACATGTCCACCAATTTATTCATGCAACTATCAAAACAGCCAACTGTCTGGTAAAAGGAATGTATAACAGCACACAGATGCGGGACAACTCAGTGATTTTACGGTTGTTGGCGCCAGATGGGTGGCTTTGCGTATTTCTATAACTGCTGATCCCCTGGGATTTTCATGCACAACGATATCCAAAGTTTACTCAGAATCTTGCGATAAATAAAAAACATTCAGTGAGCCCGAGTTCTGTGAACATAATTTCCTTGTTGATGAGAGAGTAACTAAAGAAGGATGTGAATGTTTCTCACATCTTGTGAAACCAAAGATAAGCCCTACCCAGTATTAATATAATAAAATGCTCCTAGTAAAATGTTTATAACGAAATACTCAGTGAGTGTATATTTACTACAATGCCATATGTCATACATAGTGGCCATTTACATTTCAACTAGACTATGAAAAAACTTACATTTAGCTAGTGGGCCAGCTGCTGCTGAAAAATCTCGAATTGGGAAAGTTGCGTAGGTAGCAACAAAGATGATTTACTATATCATTTGGTTTAGCAGCTCAACAGATGTAGTGATTTAAAGGGTTTTAAAAGTATCCCCCCAAAGTTATGCAACTACTTAAAAAAAAAAAAGCTTTGTTTAAAATTTGAGCTTAGCATATTGGAAGTGTAAAATATATATCTTTGATATTATGTTCATCTCACCCAGAATCTTCTCATGGCCAAGGAGCTCATTAATATGTGCAACATCACATAAATGTTTCCCATGATCTTTGGTCGAATCAGTCTTAGCAACCTATGCTTAGTCAGTGCTTCGAACATTAACACTTGCCCACTTATCTGGGGTTTGTATTCTGTGAAATGACGTGTGCAGTGGTCTAGTCAGGAAAGTAAAGTTTTTTGAGGGTGGTCTGCTATACCCAGGAAAAGGACTCACCCACCGGGAGTCACAAAAAAAAACATGTAAGTGAATAAAAAATTCATTTTTTTATGGGTCATGATGACAGAATGTTATGGTAGACTGGGAGATTTAGCACAAGATCTGCTAAAATGTTTACAGCAGCAGCAAAAAAGATTTTCAACACAGTTGGAAAGAGGAAAAAGAGGACTTGTAAACATATAGAAACTTGTACAACCTTGGAGAAAGTATCAAACTGTCCATAATTTTCTGAACACATACAAAATGTAAATCCATCCATTCATCTAGGAATCTCTGTAGTCCAACTAGGGACTGTGGAGGCCAGTGGTGTTGCAGTCTGTAAGTGGGTGTGGGCACTGGTTATCGGCAAAGAAACAAAATGTAGGAAGTATTAGTTGTAAGTGGCCTTTCCATTAATTATGGTTACAAATCAGTGTATGACTCTTGTCATCCATGCTACCATGCAGGTTCTTCATGTGAAGGTACAGCCCATACAGCAGAGACAGTATTTTGTGTGTGTGTGTGTGTGTTTTAAACAGTAATCACTCCTGCTTTTATCCTGCTTTTAAATTGTATTGTTGTAAACTTGGCTGCAGTGTACACTTATGCTTTGCACATCCTTTTAAAGCCAAATCCTCTGAACTTCCCATTCTCATCAGTCATCACTTGAACACTCACCCCAAAAATTTTAAGGCTCCATTTAAACTCTAGAATATATAAACAGTTTGACAGCAAAACTCTCACTTGAAGCACAGAGTATTGCAAACTGTTAAAAAATATTTTGTACATGTTTTATTTGAGTCATAAGTATGTTTAAAAATCACAAATGAAAAGAAAATTGTAGTATAGTTATCCCTAAGTTTAAAAAAAAAAAAAAAAAACATGATGCATGTGATCACCTTTCGTCTCATTATCTTCAAAAAGGTCACAGATGATTGTACATGCTCTTATGAAAAATATGATTCTTAAAACCAATTTATGTTTTCGGATAAACTGAACATTGCATATAAGATTCCATGTTGAAAAATTATGATTAGCATCCTCTGCTGCTAAGGTCTGGTAAAGCTGGAATACAGCTGGCAGGTGTCCTTTCGCTCCCAAAGTGTCTTGTCCTGCCATCTAGTGTTTGATAACTGCATTACACCAAAATACCTGCAAACCTTGTGAACTTGCCAACAAGTTTACTTACTTGACATCCAGACTGACTGGTAACTAGAGCTGTCTAAAACACCACAGCCAAGAATGACAATACAACCCTCAAATTAGTCCTGCATAAATGCTTGAATTGGTCCTACTATCAAACACACAAACAGAGACACATGCCGACAGAGTTTCTTTCCCCATAGGTTTTTTTTTAAATGTCGGCATGCGTGTGCAAACACTAAGCATAACAATTGTTGAAATTGTTGAAAATAAGTAGTGAGAAATTGAACTAATAATAGAGGAGAGCAGTTAAAGTAATCCCTGGAATGCAGAAAACGATCAAATATCTACGTGGAGTTTGGTTCCTACATTTGGCTCAGCTGAAATATGATAACTTATTGTATTTATGCATTCAAATCCCTTACACCATCTGCATAACCATATGTGTGATAGTCTTACTCATGTGTTGCATGTGCAATTGCAACAATACAATTCAGAGCAAATGCATGTTTTTAAAAAGTTGCAATGCTATGAAGCAGAAATTAAACACCAAGGGTGATCAAATATCAAACACCAAGGGTGAACAAATTATGTTCCAATGAGCATTTGGTAAAAAAAAAAAAAAAAATAATAATAATAATAATAATAATCCACTGACTGAACTTATTAACACTATATTTATACTGTTTAAGCCTGCCTTCCCTTCTCTACGAATTCCAAAAGATATAAGAAATCATTTTAAATATTTTTATATTTTACAGTATTATGGTCCATGTTGAAATGATTGCATCACACAATTCCTGTATATTTTTTCATTTGTATTTTCATGCTGCAAATATCCCTTTCTACCATGTCCCAAAGGCACTAATAAGTTCAAGACATGGCTATTGTTGCGACACAGTCAAGGGTTGGGCCGCACAGCATGAGTTAAGGATCGGGGTTACAGGTGATTCAGGGAATGTGTATTTGGGTGCCCTTGGTGCAACAGGGGATGAGACACAGACATGTGATTCCCTACACCATTACATCAGCTCCATCAGCCTGGACTGTTGACACGAGACAGGTTGGGTCAATGGGTTCATGTAGTTGCTGCCAAATTCGTATCCTACCATCTGTGTGCATCAGCAGAAAATAAGATTACTAGACTACATTTTCCAGTTTTGATGAGTCAAAAGTTTGATCCTCACGTTTCAACAGCGGCTGCTGCCGTCAAGGGGTCGCCACAGCAAACTATCTGATCTGCACACAACTTGGCACAGGTTTTTCACAGGCTGCTCTTCCTGACGCAACTCTCCCATTTTATCCTGGATTGGGATTTGGGCACTGCACATGTCAGGCAAGAAACCTACCACTCAACTGCCAATGCTTAAGTTTTAATGTGTTGCACATGTTAATATGCTTTCATTCTCACAAGTGTACGTACAGAGTGGTTATTCTTTCACCTTAAACCTGTCTGATTATTCCTTGTTGACTTTTCTCTTAGAGAGATTTTTGTGTGGATGAAACTCTCATAAGATCACAGATACAAAAATACCCAAACCAACCTGTTTATCACCAACAATCAAGCCAAAGTCAAAATCATTTTTCCTTCTTTTATGATGTTTGATGTTAAATTTTCCCAAAGGGCCTTCCCTGTAGCTGCATTTCATGCATTGCATTGCTGCCACATGATTGACTGATTAGTTAATAGCTGGTAAATGAGACGTATGGGTCTATGCTCAAACACTCTACCACCTGTTGCTTTTAAACTTATCTGGTCAAGTTAATATTTAATGACATTTACGTCTCAGATGGCAGTTGGTGACTAATTCTGCCACTAAAAGGCAGAAGTAGAGAAATAAATGTTTTAATCTTATGGCTGGAAGAGACAGACTAGATTTGCAGGTAATATCTTGGTACCATGTAACCTAATGTAGCTCAGTCATAAGTGTAGTTTAAGGTGAGATTTCAGTTTTGTTGGCACTCGCAGCACCAGGGCATTGTGGGTGCTGTAGCTACACCTGGGATAACCATATCGTATTTTTTGTTTGTTGTAGTTTACCTTTAGTAGCTTTAGGGTAGTTTTGCTAACACTATCATAATGGATTTTTTTTGTTTGTTTTGTTTTTCATTTCATAAACCCCATGTGTTGACTTGAAGATGCCAAATAGTAAGGTACAAATTCTGACTCATTCTAATTCGGTCTGTTTATCTATCTATCTATGCAATGCTGATTCATGTAGCTAATAACAGTATATGTTTTTGCGATGTACTGTACCATAACTCGGCTGAGGTGTACCCAAACGTGTGTGTGTGTGTCTTGCTGCTTGTAAGTGTGTAGGCCTGCTTGTGATTCTTGCGTCTACAGTTCAGCTAAATAAATCAGAATAACATTGTTTTTTTTTATAAGTGAGTGATTTTTTTTCAATGCCTTTTTATGTTGTAATTTTTGATGTTTGTTTATGCCAGTGTCTAAAAATATTACATCATTTCCTGAAATCATTGTGCATTTCTATTGTATTATATAATACAGAAATGTACTGGCCAATCAACCAAAGTATCATGGTCAGCAAACCAGTTAGTTGTAGTTTTGTCACTGTGGGCAGGTGCTAAATCCTGCTGGAATTCGACACTGGCATCTCCACAAAGCTTGAATCAAGAAATGCTCTAAAATGTCCTGGTAGATTGCTGTGCTGCCTTGATAAAACACAGTGACCAACACCAGCAGATGACATAGTGCCCCAAATCATCAGTGACTGTGGAAACATCAAACTGGACTTCAAGTGTCTTGGATTCTGTGCCTCTACACTTTTCCTTTGGACTCTGAGACCATGGTTTCCAAATGAAATGCAAAAAACTTTCATCTAAAACGTTGACTTTGAAACACTGAGCAATGGTCCAGTGCTTCCTTTTTTGGCCTAGGTGTGACACTTCTGATGTTGTCTCTGGTTCAGGAGTTTCTTGCTACTCTGAATGCAACAGTTGTAGCTTATTTCCTGAAAACAATCTGTGCATGGTGGCCTTTGATGCACTGACTCCAGCCTTATGTCACCTCCTGTAAAGTTCTCCCAAGTTCTTGAATTGACTTTGCTTGACGATCATCTTTTTCTCCCTTGAAAAAGAGGTTTTTAATCTCAATGGGATCTTCCTGGTTAAATAAAGGTTAATAAATAAATCTTAAGGTAGTGGTCATCTCTGTTGCTTGTACACCTTTTCCTACCACACTTTTTCCTTCTAGACAACTTCCATGAATACGCTTCAATACAGCACTGCAAACAACCGGCACCTTTTGTGATTACCTTCTGTGGCTTACCGTCCATGTGGAGGGTGTTAATGATCATCCTGTGAGAAATGATCAATTCAGCAGTCTTCCCCATGATTGTTGTAGTTTACTGAACTAGATTGGGAAATTCCTCTGGCTGAGCCAGTTTCCTCCCACAGTCCAAAGACACAAAGATTTGGCTAATTGGCGTTCCCAAATTTCCCATAGTGTGTGTGAGGTCCCATATCATAAAAAGGGGATAAGTACAATGGTAATCCCCATTGGGCTCCACAATCCTTTGTTCGACTACTAGTGGTTATTAGATGGATGGATGGATGGATGGAAATAGTAATTTATTTTTAAAAAATCATGAGATAAACTTAACTTATTTTAGTTTACATGTAATGAATACAAAATTTCACTTTTTGAATAAACTTCTAAAATAAATTATTTTTTGAGATGCACGTTAGGCTGAGCTGAATATTCCACCTTGTGTTAAACACTAAATGACCCAGTAACTGTCGCGGAGGGATAACTGCGTATGCGCGTGCCTGTGCGCGCGTTTAGGTGTATAATCGTGCTGCGCTAGCTTAAACTTTGGTGCACATTAGAGGGGAAACCGTAAATTTCAGAACACCCTCGCTCCAATATCACCAGCAAAAAACAATCTCAGGTTGTTTTATTGTTCGTACAACGTTTTGGTTAAATCACCGATTATAAGACCGATGGATTTCCTTTCGGTTAAGCGACACTCCAGCACTTCTTCCTCTCGCTGCTTCCGTCATGTGTCGCGCGTCACAACCGTGAAGAGTGTCAGCAGAAACAGCGCGAAAGTTTGCGTCGGCGGAGCAACAATGCCTTAAAAAAAGGCTGTTTGTCTTCCAGGGTTTTTAATCGGTATGTAGGACTTGCGATGCGCCGCGGTGATAAGACATGACGTTAGCACAGCGGTGAATTGTTAAGATGCTGGAATTAGGAGCGGTCTTGTGAAGGTAAGTGTAACGCTCCCCTTGCAGCGGGAAAAAAAAGCAAGGCGAGGGAAATATAACGTTAAACTGTTGCTGTGAAAACACGGAAATTTGTTTTCTTTGCTTAAATAAGCAGACGTTCTCATTAAATACACGCTATACCACGGCCTATATTCTGAGCGCCGCGTTTCCACTTGAGTTATCAAGGAGGAAGTTATCATCTTGTTGTCTGTTGCTTCGTGTCGCTGTCATTGTCTCTGGTGCGAGTGACGGCGCACTTTGACATAAACGTTGGTGTTTTCGCTTCTTAAACCGGGGAAATTCTCTTTCTTTTCTCACTTTATATTGAAAGAGGATGTCTTATCACCTGTAGTGTTAACCTGCTAGAATATTTTGAAGCGAACTTGTTTTAAAGGTCACTAAAAGAACCAGTTTGATTTAAAGCATAACCTTTATGGTATGTTAGTGATTCTCTCTCTCTCTCTCTCTCTCTCTCTCTCTCCCCCCTATTGCTTTGATTGACTTCATTGCTGCTTCACATTCCTAGAATTCCTTTCTGTGTGGAATTGGGCATTTTCCCCCCCATGTTTGTCTGGCTTTCCTCTGGGTTCTCTGGTCACCTCCCACCATTGCCACCGACATCAGGGACACTGGGTTAGTTTTCCATGACCTACTGGTCAAAAACAATTTTACTAAGGCAAAAAGATGGTTTGGCCTGTCACAAGGTCAAAATGTTACTAGCCAGTCCTTCCTCAGCTTCAGTAAACTGGTAATAATGGCTAGTTGCCAATAATCAAGTGCTTGGACAAGCAATGTTTTTGAATGTAAATTGTTACAACACATTTTACTCACTCACTCATTGTCTGTACTGCTTTTTACTGTATTGGTTGCGGGAGCCTGGAGCCTAGGCGACAGTGCTAACCACTAAGCCACCATGCCGCCCCAAACACGTGTCATTTCAATCTTTTTTCTTTTTTTTTTCTCAGTGTAGCTACTAACAAGTGTGTGAATGTATGTGGTTGGTCCTATTTAATAGTCTGGTATCCAGATGTCTCTGCCACCCCACATCCAGTGGTTTTAGGATAGTTCCTGTATTCACCAAAACCCTGACCAGCATAAAGCCATATTGAGCATGAATTAATGAGTGAATGGAGATTACATTTTCTTCTTTAAAAAAAAATATATATAATGATATTTAAAATCTTGGAATATATAAGAAGTCCAGGTCCATATTATCTCTTGTACATGTTTATCTCTATCTTTAATATGCTCTATTTTTATTACATATTACAGCATGCGTATAACGTCTATCTTACCTTTTAGGTCTATTAACAATGGACAGTCCATGTTCTGTAAATCGACGGCAGGCATGGGCTCAGTGCAGCCGCCATTGGCTCACAGTGGAAGATGCAGAGCTGCATGCATCTGCATCAAGTAACTTGCGTACCACTCCAGGTGCACAGCTCTCTCTGCAGGATGAAGTATTTCCTGAAGGTAGGATGCAAAGTAGTATAAACAATTACATTTTATACATTAGTGTTTTATCTACAAAGAAAAGTTATAATTTTAGCAGAATGATCAGGATACACTCTTATAAGATGAAGATTACTTTCCAAGTCTGACATGTAAAGCTTGTAAAGGATCAAATCCAGTGTGTTGGTATGCATATGATTTCAACTATAATGACTTTTTGTTCTGTTTGCTCAAGCATGTTGCCCATGCTTGTAAAAAGGAACATCTAAGGAACAGATATGTCTTTTTTTTTTTTTTTTTTTTTTTTTTTATTTTCTTTATATCTACTTTCTACCATTTCAAAATTTTTTTTTCGTTTTTTATTTTTTTTTTTTTTTCCCATTTG
>JAOTRS010022310.1:0-10678 GCA_028565755.1 Dinotopterus cunningtoni
CCGAATCGTGCCCTAAGTATACCTGCGTTTACAAGATGTTGTTGTAAGTCTTTCAGCTGCTACCGTCAAAGGGGCGCCACAATAGACCATCAAGCCGCACAACAACTTGGCACAGGTTTTACACCGGATGACCCTCCTGATGCAACCCCTCCATTTTAATCCGGTCTTGGGACCGGCGCTGCATACTATGGCTGGGTAGTATGGGGTGTGGCAACCCAAGAGAGGGCAGGAAAAAGCCATCCATATAAAGAGTAAATGCCACTGCATCCATCCCATGGAATATTAAGAACACTTTCATATTGTCACATATTTGTAAATATACTGGTACCTGGAGTATGTAAATAGATTTACAAATTGTATAAGCTAATGAATAGCATTACAAAAGTAAAAACATACATTTGATGTGTTCCCAGGGTTCACTTTCAAACACACACATATATACTGTATACTTTTACTCACTCATTATCTATAATGCCAATATATAAATTTTAGTGGTTAGCACTGTCGTCTTGCACCTCCAGGGTCCAGGTTCAATTCCTGGCCAGGCTTGATTCCTGTCTCTGTGTGCATGGAGTTTGTTTATTCTCCCAGTGGGTTTCCTACCACAGTCCAAAGATATGCAGGTTAGGCTAATTGACCTTCTCAAATTGCCTGTAGTGTGTAAATGAGAGTGTGTATATGTGTGTGCCCTGTGTTGGATTGGCAGGGTACACAGGGTGTACCCTGCCTTGCGCCCTAAGTCTCCTGGGATAGGCTCCAGGTCCCTGCGACCCTGAATACAGGATTAAGCGGTATAGAAGATGAGTGAGTAAGAGTGAGTGCTTTTTAACAATTGTCACTGTTAGTTCTCAAGCAGCTTTACATAAATCAAAGTTGAGGGTAGAGGGCATTGCTCAAGGGCTTAACAGTGACACCTCATAACTCATGACTTCCCTTCCAATCACTAGTCCAGTTTCTTAATCACTGAGCTCCTGTATGACTGCCATGTGTTTATGGAAACTATGTTGTACCACATGGGCATAGGTGTGCTGGAACAGGAAGTGACCTCAGAAACATGCAGCTGTTTTGATTTATCTACATTATTGAATTGCTAAGGGACTTAATCCTTAAAACCATCCTCAGATCAGTATCGTACCTCCACCAAACTTTGACACCATGTATTCCACTACATAACTTTTCCCTGGCATTAACCAAGCCCACACTCGACCATCAGCAGAGGCATCTTGTACTCCCTTAAATCTTTCCGATTATACGGCTGGAGATACTGCTAAATTCTAATTTTGCAGAAGAGGTTTTAATTAGACTTGCGAGTACAATTTCGAAGCTGGAGGTGCTTATCTGTATGTTTATATTCTCAGTAGAAGTCTGAATAGTGCACACAGACAGCCCTCCAGGTGTGGCTGTGTATTATGGGTGAGTGCACCCCTCACCAGCACGGCTGTAGGAGTCAAGCAGAGATGTGACGAGCTGATTACACACACGTGGTCATATTAATTGCTGTGAGCGGTATAAGTAATTAAGATCACCACAAGACAAGAGTTTTTCATGATTAGATTAGATTAGAAGGGTGTCCACATACATTTAGCTATATAAGGTATCTTGAGAAAACACTTCACATTTGTTACTTTTAATTCTCCCATTTAAATGTTATGTGCTGTGTGCTGTATGTTTTAAACCAACAAAAAAGTCCAGTCGCCTTGACAACTTCCAGGCCCAAAGCTGGACAAATGAAAATCTTTATCAACATAAAATGTTAAAGAACACAATTAATTACATTTGTAGCAATATGTGTGAATGCATTCATAAATATACTAGCACAGGGAGTATGTTACTTAAGATGCTAATCATATGAGCTAATAAATAGCATTACAAAAGTAAAAACATACATTTAATGTCAGGTTGAGGGCTTCTGGGGTTTCAGGTTCATGGTGGGTGAACACTTACATCACACTGAAGATTAGGTATAGGATACTGCTCAGTTTAAGTTCAGGGACGTGGGAATCTATACTGTCAGCGAAGGCCGGGACTCCTGCTTATCTTTTCATTTAATTTATTTACAATGACCAGAACAGTTAGCGTTAGCAGGGTCATGATGAGCCATGATGTAGGGAGAGAACATCAAGTACAGTATGATTCGACACAAAGCTCATGACTCAAGTAAATTTCATTCGTCAGAAATAAGGAAAAATAATAAGATAAGATAAATAATAATTTATCTAAGGAAACAAAGATGTGGAAATGATTTGTCTTATTAGGAAATTATAAATAATATATATACATATAAAAATATCACATTTTCAAAAGTTGATGATAAAAAAAGTGATGTACTTTTAAAAATGTATGGATGTTTTTCTGTTGGCCTTTTTGTGTTGAGGAGTGTTTCTGCCTTGTGGTGTCCATCCGGGCTCTATTCCTGGGTTTGTTTTATCTTCCCTTTAGATGTTCTTGTTCAGATCCCTTATTGTTCCATGTTCCACTGTCACGCAGAGGATATTTACAGTAGATTCATCCACAGTCTGGAACAACATAATCTCATCTTTACTAATTGACTGTACTCCATGAACAAATCACAGTTTATCACAGTCCAAGTGCAAAACAAACACACAATCAGTGTTCTGGGAAGTGCAGAACAAACACCATTCTGTCTTCATATGAAAAAGTGACAATTCCTTAAAGCAGATCAAGAAGGAGCACAGCACATCAATCCTGGACATGGCTATCGTTACAAGCCAGAGGATTCTAGCTGCTATGCTAATATTTTTAGAAGCAAGAACAGCATCATCAGTCTTTACTGGGGCAGTGAAAACTACAGGCTTTTCTCCAGAACCTTCTCAAGGTATGGAAAGAGTTTTTTGATAGTGTTTACAGGAAATGACGGCATGCTGACTGAAGTATGGCCTGCCTATCAATTCATTAACATTTAACATCTGGGACAATCAAATAATTTAAATTCATCGATATTTTTCACATTTCTTACACATTTCCATAATTTTCTTTTATTCTGTAAAGCTGCTTTGTGACAACCATTGTATACAGTACAAATAAAATTGAATTGATCATCTTTTTAAATATAAGTACTACAACTACAGTACAATATCATCCCCCCATTTAGTTCCCCCAACTTCGTGCTCGGTGGAGGACGGTAACAGCTCCTCGCAGCCTTTTTGGGCTTAGTGTGAATTATGTTGTGTTCATTAGCATTGTTAGAGTTTCGGCTGGCGCCCCCCGACAAAATGTTTTGTTAATGCCTTGGTATCGATTCTTAAGCATTGGTATCGGCTCCTTACCTGTTCTATAGCAGTCGGCAGCCAAAATTCCTCCTATTAAATGTAGATGGAAAGAAAGTTTAAAAAGTAATAATTTCAGGAAAATAATGATAATTAAACACAATTGAAAGATATAAAAATTGTTTAATCTAAAATGTCTGTGGTTTGGTTATTTTGGTTATTTTCATAATAAAGTCTGATGACAAATCAAATACCATCTAATTTCTGTTTCTAAAATGTTTCAAAAAGGCTTGGAGTAAGATTGTGCAGTCAAAAAGATTGTGACATTAGGGACAAAAACGACTGAAGAAGGAATGCAAAAAGCAAAGGTAACAAAAATAAGGAAAAAAAGTAGAAGAAGAAAAAGGAGAAAAATTAATTGATAAAGTCAACAAAGAATCATTATTTATACAAATGTAGAAAAGTGGAAATAAAAAAAATAAAGATAATCATCTTATGTGTGTTTCTCTCTTAATTATGTTTGTTAGCCTTTGATTGTCTTATGAATATAAAAGTGCTTCATGATTAAACTTAATGCAAATATGCTAATGTCACTATAAATACTGACATGTGTTTCTCTCTTTGGATAATACTGCATCACTGGCCTCACACACATTTGATTCTTTGCTGAAGTCTGTAAATGCACTAAAATGTCTGTTTATTTTATTATATTGTTGATCTCTTCAGCACTATGATGACTTCCAATTATTATCCCTTCTTTTGCATTTGATTGATGCCTAATGCATGTAAACGTGTTAATTTTAATTGGATTATGTGAATATAATTCCTCTTTACTTAGAGAGAACAAAGGGGTGGAGCCTAATACCAGTGCGTTCTGGCTGACGTACACCTGTGTATGTGAGAGAGTGCTTCTTTGGAGAGTGTGCACTAATGACAGTGTGACATTATGATCAAAAACATTGAACCATAAACTGATTTCACTCCACAGGACTGCAGGACGGATCAGAACCTGAGCTTCTGCTTAGCTGCGACAGTGAAAGTATGATTATTGGAGTTTCTCCAACTCAATACACTAATGTTTACCTGCTAATAGGTAAGGTCACGTTCACACTCCTGAATAATCTAGCACCTCAAACATACTGTGTGTTAGTGCACAGAGAACTGTGTGTTAGCTTGTACAGTGTTATTATTACTGAGCTTGCATTTCTGAGAGAAAAGGTCAATGCTCTCTTCTGGATAAACTGGGTGAAAGGATGAGCAGATGTTTGTATCATAATTTTTGTCTAACCTTGTTGAACTGCCTACAACTAATACATGCTTGTCAGGGATAACCCCTAAACTATGGTTTGTTTTGGATTGCATGTACCAGAATGCACCTCAGTCAGGTGATGGGGGCACTCATCTGAGGTTAGGTTGCAAATGAGTTTGCTTATTTATAGTCATGTCATTTAGTTTGTTGTGGTCTATCATCTGTTTTCTTCTGTTGTTATACTGTTTGGTTTAATAACTCTGTTCTCTTGTTGCCATGCTTTTTGATTCATGTTTTTAAACAACATTTTTAAACTCAAACCATTAATACTTTTAAATATAACTGGTATTGGAACTTGTGAAATTTGACTATGACTATGAGTCCCTGCTTAGCATGTTTAAACGTGAAAAAAAGGATTCTGTGAGTTCAACATGCTCAGTTGAAAAGCACGCTTGTTAATTTTAAGAGTGAGTGTAGATGTAGGAATGACTGTGACTATGACTGTAATTGTATTCTCCTCACAGACTACGTGGCAAAGATTTTTATCAGTCAGCTGTTGGAGGAGTGCAGTAATATCGAGCTGCAGTCTGGTCTGATCTCTCTGAGCAGATTCTACTATGAAGGCTGCCTCCTGAAGAACCTGGTGAGACTCATTTTCATCCCATCTTTGGCACAATAATTCTAAGTGTAGGGAGTTCCTGATGAGCTTTCTCCACCTTAGCTTCGCCCTGAGAATCAGCACATGGTGCAGCTGGGATTCTCTGACAATGATCTGAGTGAGAAGGCCATACAAACACAAAGCTGTCCATCATCTACACCTGGATCAATTCATCAGTTTCCTGCTGTTAAATGTGAAAGCACCAGCATGACTCTAACACTAGCTGCTAAGGAGCTAATAGAAGTGAGATTTGTTGGTAAGTTAAAATTTAAAGTATTTAAATAAGAATGTCTATAATCAGAGAGCTGGTTAGGAATCTCATAGTGTTATCAATTTGTTTTCAGGTCTAGATAAAACTTTGCAAAAGACTGAGGAAAACATTATAACAAAGCAGCTAGATGACGAGAACCTCGTTATCCAAGTGGAGAAACACATAATGGAGGTACTGTCTTTGTGCTGGTATTAAAGATTTAAAATGCCTTTTAATAAGTGAAACCTGGCTGTTAAAGATGCTACCTGTGACTTTCCTGCAGGGTAAGGCTGTGCTTTTGCTGCAGTATACTGACATAAAGGATAAACTGAACAGGGCAAAAGTGATATGTCACCCATATAATCCTAAACACCAAAGAAAACATTTAGAATACAGTGAATTCCCAAAAGAGCCAGTGACTAAAAGGGCAATGCCAGTGTTCATCTCAGCACAAGACAAGCAATCTAATAAAAACCATAAAACCATGCAAGATACGTTTAATACCACATCTAAACCTGGTCAGCGGCCACGTGTAAACCTGGGAAACACACGGCAGAGCAAACCACCATGATATCAGTGGCCACATGTAAACCTGGGAAACCCACGGCGGAGCCAACCACCACCACGTCAGCGGCCTCATATAAACCTGGGAAACCCACGACGGAGCCAAGCACCACGACGTCAGCACCCACGTCTAAACCTGGGAAACCCAGGGAGGAGCCAACCACCACCAGGCCAGTGGTCACGTCTAAACCTGGGAAACCCACGGCGGAACCAACCACCACGCCATCAGCGGCCACTTCTAAACCAGGGAAACACACGGTGGAGCCAACCACCATGATATCAGTGGCCACATGTAAACCTGGGAAACCCACAGCGGAGACAACCACCACGACGTCAGCGGCCACCTCTAAAACTGGGAAACCCTCGACGGAACCAACCACCACGACATCAGCGGCCATGTCTAAACCTGGGAAACAGACAGCGGAGCCAACCACTACCACGGTAGTGGCCACGTCTAAACCAGGGAAACACATGGTGGAGCCAACCACCACAACTTCAGCGCCAACGTCTAAACCTGGGAAACACACGGTGGAGCCAACCACCACGACTTCAGCGCCAACGTCTAAACCTGGGAAACACATGGTGGAGCCAACCACCATGACATCAGCAGCCATGTCTAAAACTGGGAAACCCACGACGGAGCCAAGCACCACGACATCAGCCCCCATGTCTAAACCTGGGAAACAAACGGCGGAGCGAACCACATTAAGGCCAGCGGCTACATCTAAAACTGTGAAACATACGGCGGAGCCAACCACTATGACGTCAACACCCACGTCTAAACCTGGGAAACCCACGGAGGAGCCAACCACCACCAGGCCAGTGGTCACGTCTAAACCTGGGAAACACACGGCGGAGCCAACCATCACGTCAGCACCCACGTCTAAACCTGGGAAACACACGGCGGAGCCAACCACCACGACGTCAGCGCCCACATCTAAACCTGGGAAACAAACGGCGGAGCCAACCATATCCAGGCCAGCGGCCACGTCTAAACCAGGAAAACACACGGCGGAGCCAACCACCACGACATCAGCGCCCACGTCTAAACCTGGGAAACCCACGGCGGAGCCAACCACCACGCCATCAGGGGCCACTTCTAAACCAGGAAAACACACGGCGGAGCCAATCACCACGAGATCAGCGGCCACATCTAAACCTGGGAAACCCACGGAGGACCCAACCACTACCAGGCCAGTGGTCATGTCTAAGCCTGGAAAACACACGGCGTAGCCAACCACCACGACATCAGCGCCCACGTCTAAACCTGGGAAACACACGGCGGAGCCAATCACCACGAGATCAGCGGCCACGTCTAAACCTGGGAAACACACGGCGGAGCCAATCACCACGAGATCAGCGGCCACGTCTAAACCTGGGAAACCCACGGAGGACCCAACCACTACCAGGCCAGTGGTCACGTCTAAGCCTGGAAAACACATGGCGGAGCCAACCACCACGACATCAGTGACCACGTCTAAACCAGGGAAACACACGGCGGAGCCAACCACCACCACGTCAGCGCCCACGTCTAAACCTGGAAAACACACGGCGGAGTCAACCACCACGACATCAGCAACCACGTCTAAAACTGGGAAACCCATGACGAAACCAACCACAACGACGTCAGCGGCCACGTCTAAAAGTGGGAAACCCACGACGGAACCAACCACAACGACATCAGCGGCCACATCTAAACCAGGGAAACACACGGCGGAGCCAACCACCACCAGGCCAGTGGCCACGTATAAACCAGGAAAACACACGGCAGAGGCAACCACCACCACGTCAGCGGCCACGTCTAAATCTGGGAAACCCACGGCAGAGCCAACCACCACCACCATGTCAGCGGCCACGTCTAAATCTGGGAAACCCACGGCGGAGCCAACCACCACCACCACGTCAGCGGCCACGTCTAAATCTGGGAAACCCACGGCGGAGCCAACCACCACCACCACATCAGCGGCCACCTCTAAATCTGGGAAACCCACGGCGGAGCCAACCACCACCACGTCAGCGGCCACGTCTAAATCTGGGAAACCCACGGCGGAGCCAACCACCACCACGTCAGCGACCACGTCTAAATCTGGAAAACCCACAGTGGAGCCAACCACCACCACCACGCCAGCGGCCACGTCTAAATCTGGGAAATCCTTGGCATAGCCAACCACCACCATCAGCAGCTACGTCTATTGCCACATCTAAACCTGGAAACCCCACAAAGGAGCCAACGTTCACTGCAGCTCCTTCAGCAATCCCTCCATCAACAGCGACCTCTAGTCCAGCCTCTAAACTTCAAAATGTTACTCTAGGTGTCTTCCTTACTACTTTAATTGCACCTCCTTCATCAGTGGCAACCTGTAATGTTGCAAATAAACCTGGAAATACTCTTACAGAGTTAATGACTACTACAACAATTGCAGCTCCTATAAGAATCACTACATAAAAAGCAATCTCTAATGCTGCTTCTGAACCTGGAAAAACTATTCCAATGTTAATGACTACTACAGCAACTGCAGCTCCTTCAACAACCAGTACATCATCAGCAGCATCTAATGCTACATCTAGACCTGGAAATACTCCATGAGTGAAAATCCGTTAAAACATGAAAGTACTACACAAGTGGTTAATTAAAACTACATCAACTGGAGGAGTTTTAACAGCAACTTCACCACCACTATCCAATGATGCATTTTTAATTCTGGATGCATTAATACTATAACAACAGTTATAACCACTACATATTTAATAAATGTTGAACAATTTCACCACCAGAACCAGTAATAGAGATGCTGCTTCTAAAAATACTGCAACAGAAGTCATAACTACTACATTATTTGACAAACTTTAACAACTTCACCATCCAGTGATTATGCTAACATCATCACCAGCATGGGTTTCAACAACCACTACATAATTGGGATCCTCTAATGCTGCCTTTACCCCTTGAAACACTGAATTGTTGGGTGTACAGCATTCGCTTGTCTTTTGGCAACCACTACATCAGCCATTTCTACTGCTGTCTCTTCTCCTGAAGTACTGGTAATAAATCTTCCATCAATTTTAAGATCTTCAAAGACAACTATATCATCAGCAACCTCTAATGGTGCTTCTACAGCTGGAAATCCTAATCCAGTAGTAATAATGCGTTACATCAACTGCATGACATTTTAACAACAATTTAATTCAATTAAATAAAATTTTATATGTTTTGTGCTTTTAATATCTGTCAGCTTTACAGAATCAAAAGAAAATTACAGAAGTGCGTATGAAATGTAAGAAAATATGAATGAATCATAATGATCAGATTGTCTCTCATAAGCAACAAGGGCAACAGTGGTAAGGAAAAAATTCCTGAAATGGCAATAGTAAGAAACCTTGAGAAGAACCAGACTCAACAGGGAACCCATCCTCATTTGGGTGATAACGGATAGCAGGCATTGATCTGCAGTCATACTGTGTGTAAGAAGGCTGGAAGTTCAGTTCAACAAGAAGAGTGTTTATGTTAATATGGAGTCCAGTTCACTAATGCTGTTTCCTCACTTGGAAATACTACTACAGTGGTAATTGCCACTAAATCTCGAGAAAATTTACCATTAAATTTACCAACACCTCATTACAACACCGCCTTGCCAACTTAACCATTACCAACTGCAGAAGCTGAAACTCCATGAGAAGGGTGTAATGGTCAGACAAGTGCAAATAATAAACAAATAAATGGCCCAAATATCACCCTGTATAGACAGTGACTGTAGTCTCAAGTAGCTAAAATACAACATTCACCACCTTCACCTTATCAGCCAAATATTTTGCAAAGAGGAAACTAGCATGTATATAACTACTAATGATTTTTTCAAAAAATGTGTATCAAAACCCCAAAACAAACCTGGATCAGCTACTACAACAGCACAACAAAGTACACTATGACTATCTTTACAGGAATTCCAGAGTCTGCATCTGAACTGTCTAAACTGGAAATACTTCTCCAAAAATTAGTCATGGATTAAATATCTTCAAACACCAACAATATTAAGTGTAAAACTACAGATATGGCTACGGCAAAAATCCCAAACATGCCTCCAACAGTTATCAGCTCCTCTGCCATTTTCACAACTGAACCTTTTTGGTCTAACCTTAATGAATATGTTTTATATATTTGCTTTTAGAATTCTCTGCAAACAATCTGCCATGGGTTAGTAGAATATAAAGAAATAGGATAGAATATAAAATGCTCTCATATAAAATAAAAGTCCAGTGTTCATTGCCATACAATCTTACTCTTTCATTTGGTTGTAGCTATTTTAGCTATTCTGACAGTGTTTTTTCTGCCATCATGTATTTTTCTCATCCGTATTTTACTCATGTTCTCCATTCATGTTCATAAAACTCTGGCTTGCAAATCACATCCCAGTTGCCCTTTAATTCTGATAGAAGCAATGTGGATGGGTCTTGGGGTGTCTAGAGTTCTTGAGTACATTCTTTTTTTATTTCCTTTATTGCTTTTTAGTGCCAATTTTGTTGTGGATATTGTGGGCTCAAAGTCACAGGTCTTAACTCAGATTCCAGGGAAGATTGCAAAAAATGTGAATTATATTGAAATGAAAAGAAAAGAAAAAAAGAAAAAAAGACTGAGACTGTGTCTGAGTCCCAAATATTAACACTAGAAGCGCCGCGCCAGTGTCACCTACTTATAACGCGGTTCACCGGTCATTTTGACCGCCTATTGTTTT
>JAOTRS010022341.1:0-10677 GCA_028565755.1 Dinotopterus cunningtoni
CAGTCGTGAATAGCTGACACTCAGTGACAGCCAATGAAATTGAAGCATTTTTGCGGCTTTCCACGTGGTGTGGCGTTCATCTCTACAACAGGGCACCAACCAATCAGCAATGCTGGAGACGAACCACCGGATGAGAATGAAATCTAATGCAAGTAAACAAACAAAGCTGCATACCTTGCTGAAATTGGTGATCATTTCATAACTAAACCGTAAGATTAAAGCCAAGACTCTGCTTTTGTGACTTTTTTTGATCTAGTAAACAGTACTAGAAGAATTCATTTTCACCTTTCAAACTGTATGTATGTGTGTGTGCTTTTAAGTAGTGTAGTTTCATGTGTCGTAGATTAGTCAAATAAACTCTTGTTTCTTTATAAAGAACTGTTGTCTTTGTCGTGTATTTTAAAGTCTAAACATTTGCCCAGATCTTAAATTACCTTGCTCATAATTGCTAAATACTAGATTTTGTGTTATTAGTTGGCCACGTAATAAGAAAAACTAGTAAGATACACTAAATTGTGCTGAACGCTGGATGGATAGATGATTAAGTGTATGAATATATAACTGTATAAATTTTAATTCAGTTAATCAAATTAACCTGAATCTTTAAAGATTCAATACACCTCTGACCCAGAGCTAAAACACTACATGTTAATTGTGAAGAATGTGACATTTATTTGTTGTCATTATTGTGTAAACCCTACAGCCCTGTATCGCACAAGTTGCGCAAATATCAGGGCCTTAAATAAACACGCCACCAGGTGCAGCGAGTTTGCACTGATTGCACTTATGGTGCTGTCACCTGGCAACCATGTGTCTAGGTGTCCACAACTTTGTTTGTTTAGAACGCTGTGGGGTAGCAGCCTGCGGATCTGCCCGTCCTGAACAGTGCAGATTATTTTTATGCGACTCTGCGCCTCTCGAGACCTGCGTCGATACAATTACATCTAACGTTAAAATTGAAAACGTCCTTCGCAGCAAAAATTTTGGGAACCCCTGCTTTAATTACTCAACGTATGGAATTAATGCATTGGTAAAAATATTATGCAGAGCTGTCACTAATATAACCAAATCAGCAAGCTTCAGTAGGAGGTAGTGAATATCAGTACTGATCTTGAAACTCTGTACTGTACTGTATATAAGTCTGTAATTATTCTTTACATCAGGGAAGAAAGAAAAAACATGTAATGTTACTATGGATGGATGGTTTTGTCTATGTGCCACCTGGCACATCGGGCAATGGATATACAATTGCCATTTCTGTGGCAGTTAATTACAGCAATGGGTTTCCACTTGAGGACAGATTGTATCTGAGTACTTGGAGGGTGAAGAGCCTTGCTCAGGCTCTTCACCCTCGAAGCACAAACATACGAAGCACAAACATACACACACACACACACACACACACAAATGCAAAAATTTTATCCAATGTAATTCCTCTAATAGATTTCTCTACCAGTGTCACAGAATCAGGACGGACACAAGTGCAGGTCTCCTTCAATATTTTATTAGAGATGCCTTGATTCAGGCAGAAAAAACAAACAAAAAATCAGAAAGAAGCTGAACTGTTCTTTTTAAGCAAAACCCAGGAGCGCCAAAGCTCCCCCCCCAAAAAAAAAAAAAAAACTCAGAAGAGAAAAAAGGCCTTGCGATCGGGCCGGAGTCTGCTGAACTGCACGGCCACGAAGAAGAGCGAGAGCAAGCCGGCCTCAGGACGGGAAACTGCAGTGCAGCACAAACTAAGAAAAGAAAAACAGGACCCAGCCTGGATGCAAAAAGACAAAAACACAGAGAGAGAGAGGGGGAAAAAGGTGAAAAAACAAAACTGGAGGATACTGGCTTGGAGCCAAAATAAGAAACTACACATACAGGACTAGACAGGACATGAAACGGGCAGGCAACATGGCTGGCGACATGGAACAACGATCTGACACAGGACAACAGACAAGAGGGAATAAATAGGGTGAATGATAACGAAAACGAGGGGAACAGGTGAGTGAAATCATCTTGATAGAGTAATAAAGAGGAAGTGGGAGGGATGGTGGTTATGTCACAGACACGGGCACATGGCGAAGGATCAAAACAAACGTCATGTGCTTGAATAGACGTAAACAACACGGGGAGAGAGAAAAAAAAAAGAAAATCTTACAGATCAGACCAGGGGTTTGACAGTATTGCGTGAGGCTACCCTGAGAAGCAAGTCCTTGGTAGAAAGCCATATCCTTTGACCACAAACATAGTTAGGGGCAGGAGTCCGGTGGCGATCGGCCGCGGCTTTGGTCCGTCTACTAGCCCGGGCCAAGGCCTCCTTAGCTTTTCTCCAGGTGCGCTGGCAACGTTGAACAAAAGCCAAGGCAGACGGAACCACCGCTTCGGGTTCCTGTGAAGGGAACAGAAGGGGTTGATAGCCAACAGGACACTGAAATGGCGACATACCTGTGGCAGAAACCGGTAGAGTATTGTGGGCATACTCTACCCAGGACAGCTGTTGACACCAGGAGGTCGGATTGTGGGATGCCAGGCAGCGGCGAGCACGTTCCAAATCCTGGTTAGCCCGTTTAGACTGCCCATTGGTCTGGGGATGGAATCCAGATGACAGACGCGTTGAGGCCCTGATCTGCCTGCAAAATTCCTTCCAAAGTCGAGAGAAGAACTGTCGGCCCCTATCGGAGACTACGTCAACTGGAAGACCATGAATCCGGAATACTTGGTCTACCACCACCTGAGCAGTCTCTTTGGCGGAGCGAAGCTTGGGAAGAGGGATGAAGTGAGCTGCTTTGGAGAAGTGGTCCACCACCGTGAGAATGACGGTGTTGCCCCTTAACTCGGGGAGGCCGGTGACAAAATCAAGAGCTAGATGTAACCACTGGCGGGCGGGGATGGGTAATGGGCTAAGCAGACCAACGGGAGGCGAAGATGAACTCTTGTTCTGGGCGCAAACTGAGCAAGCTGCCACGAACTGCCTGACATCCTTGGTCATGGAGGGCCACCAAAATCGCTGACGGATGGAGGCCAGCGATCTCCGAACTCCTGGGTGACAAACTAGTCTGGATGTGTGACCCCACTGGATGACTTTGAAGCGCAGTATCCAGGGGACATACAACTTGCCCACTGGAACCCCTCTGGGTACACGGCACTTACGCAGGGCCTCCTGAACTTCCCTCTCGACATCCCATGAGAGTGTGGCCACCACCACGCCCTTGGGCAGGATGGTGTCGATAGAGGCCTCCCTCTCGGGGGTCTCAAACAGGCGAGAAAGGGAGTCCAGTTTAGTGTTTTTAGACCCAGGCCTGTAGAAGAGGGTAAAATTAAAACGGCTAAAGAAAAGGGACCAGCGGGCCTGTCTAGAATTTAGTCTCCTGGCCGAATTAATGTATTCTAAATTTTTGTGATTGGTCCAGACCACGAATGGTTGGACTGCGCCCTCCAGCCAGTGACGCCACTCACCCAAAGCCAGTCTGACTGCCAACAACTCCCAATTACCTATGTCATAGTTCCGCTCAGGCGGTGGGAGAAGAAGCCGCACGGATGTACTTTCCCATCCCGAAGAGAGCGTTGTGACAGGACCGCACCAACTCCAACATCGGAAGCATCCACCTCAACAATAAACTGTCATTCAGGATCTGGAGTACACAAGACAGGAGCAGAGACAAACCTGGACTTTAATTTATCAAAGGCCTCCTGGGCTTCATTACCCCATTTAAACAGTACCTTTGGAGAGGTGAGCACTGTTAAGGGTGCAGCCATCTGACTGAAGTTCCGGAAGAAGCGCAGACAAAAGTTGCCGAACCCCAAGAACCACTGCAGAGCCTTCCGAGAGTCAGGGGTTAGCCACTCAGCTACCGCCCTTATTTTAGCAGGGTCGGCTCTGATCTCACCCGCCGAAATCACGAACCCCAAGAACAAAACTGACCTTGCATGGAAGATGCACTCCTCTCTTTCACGAATAGTAGGTTTTCCAAAAGCCGTTGCAACACCTAGTGGACATGCCGAGTGTGTACCTGCAAAGAGGGAGAAAATATCAGGATGTCATCTAGGTGCACAAAGACAAATTGATTTACCATGTCTCTCAGCACATCATTGACCAGGGCCTGGAAGACAGCAGGAGCACTGGTCAGACCAAACGGAAGGACTTGGTATTCAAAGTGTCCCGTGGGTGTGTTGAAAGCTGTCTTCCACTCATCTTCCTCCCGAATACGGATAAGGTGGTACCTGTTCTTAATGGTAATGTCATTCAACCCACGATAATCAATACAAGGACGCAGGGATCTATCCCTCTTTTTGACAAAGAAGAACCCCGCACCCGCAGGATAGAACATGATAGAAGATTTTTTTAACTTTTCAAGAGTCTTGAAATCATGTGCTCCTCAACTCTGTGGTGTCCTCCAGCACCTCTTTAGTATAAGGCTGTCTCTACAGAAGGTTCCTGCATTGTGGAAAACATCATGCATCATACCAGTCCCCAAAATACCTTGTCCCTGTGCTCAGAATGACTACAGGCCTGTCGCTCTGACATCGCATTTCATGAAGGTGTTCGAGAGACTGATTCTGAATACACTTCGTCCCCTGGTGAAGTCCTCTCTGGACCCTCTCTAGTTTGCCTACTAGCCTTTCCTGGGAGTAGAGGATGCCATAATACACCTGCTTCATCAAACCTACTCCCATCTTGACAAACCTGGGACCTGGGTAAGAATGATGTTTTTTGACTTCTCAAGTGCCTTTAACACCATTCAACCAGCAGTACTGGGGGAGAAACTGAAGAACATGCACATAGACACTTCTTTGGTTTCCTGGATCATGGACTATCTGACCTGCTGTCCTTAGTATGTTTGACTACAGAACTGTGTGTCCAAGACTGTGATCTGCAGCACCGGAGCTCCTCAGGGGACTGTACTGTCTCCTTTTCTTTTTACCCTCTATACATCTGACTTCAGATATAACTCAAAATCATGCCATCTGCAGATGTTTTTTGATGACTCTGTAGTTGTTGGATGTATAAAGGATGGCAACATCTCTGAGTACCTGTCTGTGGTGGACTATTTTGTTTCCTGGTGTGAGCGTAATGACCTATAACTGAACATCGGGAAAACAAATAAGATGGTGGTAGACTTCAAGAGAAGTTTGGGAGTTCATCTGGACAATAAACTTGACTAGTCACATAGCCCAACGGCTATCTACAAGAAAGGACAAAGCTGGTTGTATTTTCTGAGAAGGCTCTGGTCTTTTAACGTCTGCAACACCACCCTTCGGATGTTTTATGAGACTGTTGTGGGTAATGTAATTTTTTATGCTGTGGTCTGTTGGGGCTGCAACATCAAAGTGTCAGACAGAAATAGACTGGACAAAGTAATTAAAAGGGCCGGATCGGTGCTAGGAATAGAGCTCGACACTGTTGAGGTAGTAGCGAAAAAGAGGATTCTGTCCAAAACACGATCCATCATGAACAATCCTTCCCATCCGCTATTCTGTGTTCTCTCTCACCAGAAGAGCAAATTTAGCCAGAGACTGATTACCACCAAGTGTTCTACAGAGCGCCACAAAAGATCTTTTGTCCCTATGGCCATAAAATTATTTAACTCTTCTCTGTTACTTGGACACTATAGTGGGAGCCGCCTTTAGTAACAATAATACAGTATTATTACAAACCTGGACAATTTGGGCAATACCTACCAGTGCTCTTAGGTCATACCACATTTCAAGTAAAATTTCTGATTTTATTTACACATATAATTTACCTGTGCAATATTTACTTAACAATGCTCTTTGGGCACACCACTCTGTAATTACCATAGCAAACCCTGAATTACCCATATAACTGCACATATTGCTATTGCACATATAACTGGTGGAATATCTTTCCTTTTTTTTCCCTCACATGGGCAATATCTGTATATAGAATTATGTGTAGTGTGCGACTTATATTTTATTTATTTATTTTTTATTTATTACTCTTTGCCTATCCTCCTGTAAATGACTGTGTATGTGACAAATAAAATTTCAATTTGAATTTGAATTTGTTTATTCTTGCTTTTTCAGCTGATCCTGTAAAGAGCTGTGATTGTCATGCAGCCCTCCCATTTTATTCATGATTAAAATGAACTAAAATGTACTATATACTGGCTAGCTTATCTATTTGATGTCTGAACCTTTTAAAAAGTCTTCTTTTTTAAAATTCAATATAAAAACCCTGTTTCCACATAACATGGTAGTAAAATGTGGCCCACTATGATGACTAGCGTCTAAGCAGTATTCTGTTCTCAGCCAATTAGCCTGTGCTTAAACATTTTCTCTAAAAAAATAAAAAAAACTCTTTACCAGTTACCTCTTTAACATTAACCAGTTACAGAAACAAGCTTCTTTTTGCCCTGAGTTCTGTGGTGTGAAACCAGTACACAGCGGTGCAGAAGGATTTTTCACAGTCAGTTCTGTTTGTACGCTTATATACCTGTTAGTCCATCACCCAGGCACAGAGAACACACAGTAATATACACACACAGACATATGCAATGATGTCTTTGTTAAAACTCAGACTTTAGGTCATGCTGTTAGAGAAAAATAATCCATTTCAGAGTGGAACAGTAACTCTGCTTCATCACACCTTCGTCACAGTGGATTATATAACACCATGACTTGAACTGTGTCATTCCTTACTTATATAACACATACATGAACAAAATACAGACGTTATTCAGGATATTAAATAACTCTTACCAGCAGATGTCTGAAGAAAACTACTCATGAAGACGAACAGGACTTTAAAAAGGACAGAACTGAGCTCCATTCCTGCAGAGTTTAACCAGAGTTACTCTTTAAGTGCCCCTGTAGAGAATCCTTTCTGCTTTCACGAGCACAGCATCTGCAAAAACCTGATTGTGTGGCAGTTTTGGGGAATTTTAGTTCCAGTTTTATTAACCACAAAAGACAGGAACAGAAACTATTCTGAACCACAGATTTAGATGAAGGAGATGAAGCCTGGGGCTGAGGAGACCAGCCTGCTAATACCTACCTTCACGGCAATCTACTGTATATGAACAGATAATAATACCATGGTATGGTATGATGGTCCACCTGGAACTACAGCAGGATCATTTGTCCACCTGTTTCACCATCACACTCTGCTTCTGTCCCTCACTCTGATTGTGGTACTTCATTCTTGATTTCTTCATTTGCTTTTCACCACTGTGACCGACAGCAATCAAGATATAAAAGAGACTCATGGACATGCATTAACCATTCATTACCCTAATGTGGTTAACACTGTAACATTGTCAGAAACACACCAGGAGTATAACAACAATGTCTTTATTAACCTGACAGTGACAGATCTGAGCTACAGACAGTGTCACTAGCAGCAGCATTGTGTGAAAAATGGAGTGCTTAAAGCTCCAAAGCATTACCAAATGTTTAAATTATCTCTAAACATTATAAACAAACTAATTCTGACCACATTTTTTCCTTGAAGGTGATGGTTTACTGGTATATGTGTTTTCTAATCTTTAATCCAATTTTTCATAGTTTCATCAATCTCCTTATTTTTCTTTGCTTGATGCATTACAATACTTTGAACTCTTTCAGTGTTTCCCACAAGTCTGAAATATACTTGTAGTGGTGACCTCTGAAGGGTCGGGCGTTACCTGCCACCACAAAAGTGGTCTACTTCAAATAACACACAACAAATACATATGACCTTTAACACAATATTTTTATTTATTTGATATTTCAATGAATTTCATATTTCAGAGTTCCAACCTACAAACCCTCCCCTGCATCTACTTACAAAACAAAAACAAACAAAAAAGCATGTGTAAATAGCCAGTGGTCAGAACCGGATGACACATGGGGTACACAAACACACTGAGTTCTGTGTTTGTAAGATATTTAGACCTTTAAAGGGACAGATGTTGCATGTGTTTCAGCAGAGACTGAAAGACTTAAAGATATCGATCACTTTTATACACACACGCACACACACACATACACACGCATACACGGCTAATTTTAAAATACACTTACCCCCATGTGACAGCTGCTTCTGACCACTGGCTTTTTACACACATTTCTTTCAGTTTGTGTGTGGGAAAAGCAGAAGTGAATTACAGCAACAGCTACAGTTATCACAAATATTAAGCAATTCACACTACAATAAAAGATAACAGACAAATATTTATTATTAGCATATATTTTTGTGAATATAATGGAGCACATCATTTTAATTTGTTTCTACAACATGTTCGCATTTAGACTTAATGACACATCACATTGGCATACACACTATTCTCTATAAAGCAGCATTGCTAGACTTTATTGCATTCATAGTAAAAACATATTAGAAAAATAATTACATTAAATTACATAAAAATATACTATTCACATAAAAAAATTCTTTTTGGTTTTCAGTTTTAATATCATGATTAGTGACTAATGTAAAAATTTGTTGTATTGCTCAAATCTCTACAACTCTGTTTCTTAGAGGCAGGTACAGTACAAAATGAACAAAATACCTGTATATATTCTCTATATAAATATTCTACTATATTATTGTCAAATGTTAAAGTCAATCAGAAACTTACACTTGCTAATTTTTCCTGCTTCCAACACTGACTGTTTACCTGCTGCCTCATACTGTATATCTCACCCTGTTGCAGGTTCCACTGTAATGAGTGATCCTGCTACTGATTTCAACATTACAATGTGTGCATGCAATTGAAATGACACAAAACGAGAATGAGGACAGAAAATTTACTGGCAAAAAAAAAAAGAAATTTCCCCGCTGTGGGACGAATAAAGGTATATCTTATCTTATCTTATATTCAATATTCTCAGATAACGGTCAAGTAAATTAACAATAAACCTAAACAGTATTAATATACCTAACTTTACTTTTTATGTACTTAGAATGCTTGGAATCTTTCAAGGCAAAGTGTACAAATAGAAAAAACAGATACCAAATGTGACTAGAATCAGGACTAGATGCTGGAAGCATTTACACCTGCAGTAATGAAGTGATTAATGAAGTGTGTTACACTACATAAAGAAATTAACTAAAATATTTCAGAGGCTGCCTGGAACTAATGAAGTAAAATATTTCCTAATAAAAGACAAAAAAAGTGCACTTTCTGAGAAAACTATTACCACTATTACTGATACAGAGAGGACTTGCATTGTCATAGCCATTACAAATCTGTGATTTACTGTTGTTAGTCTTTCGGCTGCTCCTGTTGAGGGGTTGCCACAGCAGACCATCCAATTCACACAACAACTTGTCACAGGTTTTACGCCCAGGTGACCTTCCTGACACAACCTTCCTATTTTCATCCAGGCTTGGGACTGGCACTGCACCCACTGGCTGGGAATCAAACCCAGGCCTTCCACATGGCAGGCAAGAAACCTACCACTGAGCCACCAATGCCCCTACAAAGCTGGGATTTATTCATTTTCCTAAAATACAATTTGCACCTGAGAAACAAACTGGATAAGAAACATGCAAACGTGCATGTGATGTTATGAATGAATGAATTTCTCCCACTGTACACATGGGAAACACCTGTTACAGGTTAATAAAGAGTAAATAATGTGTTATATAATGTACACACACTGCTGAGTTATTGACTGTAAAGAGAATACACAACATGCAGTCCTATGCAAAAGTTTAGGCACCCCTTTGATAAATAACAGATTTTTGTGATTTTTTTAGTGTGCCCAAACGTTTGCACAGTGCCATAATAATGTTTTTATTTTTTATTTTTGTTTAATTTATAGCATAAGAAGTACTATCCATCAAGTTTGCTAAAAATATTATGCATTTTTTCCATTTCCAAGAGACTGTGTTAACATCTTTTCAAACCTGCTTTTTATCAAGGGGTGCCTAAACTTTTGCTGTACATAGACTGTACATACAGTAAATCATAATAACACAGTACAATAATAACAGCCATTTCAGCCGATACACTACATGGACTTTCACTCTCTACAGCTCTAGTTTATTAGGACCTTTTGGTACTTCTCGCACTAACTCCTTCTCCAAGCCGCTGTGCTGAACCACGCAGGTGTAGGTGTGTTTCTGCAGCTCCTCAGCTGGGACTTTCAGAATGCTTCTCTTCTGGAAGCTTCCATCCTGGTTGGGTAACGTCTCTCTGAGCTCCACGTCCTCATACACGTCCTCTCCGTCCTTCTGCCAGGTGATGTTTAGTGCTTTGGGGAAGAAACCTGTAGCATGACACACCACCTCTGGAAAAGGAAACAAGTGTTTCTGAAACACTGACACCTTGGGACGAACTGCAGAGTCACAAAAAAAATTAAACATTCTTTAAGATTTATTAATTTATAAATGACACTAGAATAAATTCATTTTACACATGAAATAATACTTGTTACTTTTCTATCCATTTATTCCACCCATGCAGCCGGTAGATCTACCACATGACTGTTTCACCAATCAGACGCAGCAACAATAATCACATGACTGCGTTTGACCAATCAGGTCAGACGGCATAGTGGGAAAAAACTTTCAGCCGGTGTTCTCTAACTTCATCCTACCTGTGAATCGTCTCGGGTTACTTTGCTGTAACCCTGTTCCCTGAAAAGGCGGGAACGAGATGCTGCTTGAAAACGCTATGGGAACATCTTGTCATGTTGCCGGTTGTGAAGCATGTGTGTATCAAACACGCCAAATTTTGGCTT
>JAOTRS010022366.1:0-10453 GCA_028565755.1 Dinotopterus cunningtoni
TTTTTTTTCATATATTTTAATCAGATCTTTTAGCTATTTGAAAATGTGAACCCTTGTCCTGGGCAAGGACTTTTTCAGGTCTTGAGGGGACACTTTATCAAATAAAATAAAACTAATTTTATGTAGGACTGAAAAAACTGTTTTGTTATTCTGAGTTGATTTAGCTTATAAAATTGATCATAATGAAAATATTAATTCATTTTGTAATTTTACAGAATAACACAGTAGTAAGTGCTGGACATGTTTTGTCCCAGGTCTCAAGAATGACTGCACTAATTCACAGCTAAGTGTATTTATAGGGTATGAAAATGATTTTGTAAGTACATCATACTGTATAAACATCAGTTGCTTTAAAAAGCAATGAAATTCTGTGCGAAGCCAGAACTCAAGATGATTAGCAATTAAACTAAAAGCTTCCAGATCAGCCATCAGCACTTCTTCTTTCACCAGGAAATCTGCAGTGATCAGGAATTCATGAATGGATTCTTTCTATAAAGTTATTCAGTTCTCATATGAACAAATCCTGACTGTTAGATTCAGTGGGTCTGGTTTATCAATCTTTTTAACAAAAAAATGGTGTAAATATTTTCATACATAAAATAAATAAATTAATTAATTCATTAATAAACATAAAAAATACTGATATATATCCATAAAACGCTGCTCTGTGTGTACTCAAGAAAAATCTGTAAAATAATCACACTTGAAAAAAAATCTGTCTAGTCGGGACAAAAGAACAAAACGAAAAACATCTATATAAACAAATCAGAAATTCTGTTTCTTTGCCAGCCGGTGGTGTTTGCATGGGCGTTCTGTCACAGGCGTCACAGGCGTTCCTCATTAAATGTAGGAAGTGCTGTCTACTAGCACGTTTAATCATCTGGTGATCTAATGTACTTTTTTCAAATTATTATTATGTATTTTGTATATATTTTTTCATCTAACCTACAGTAGTGCTGTCCAGGCTGTGATGCTTCATTTTAATTTTATTGTGTTAATGACTGAAGGGTTTTTTTTTTTTGTCAAGTCTTTTGTCTTTGGATGTGATGTCTTTAGGCTGGGTGTCACCCCCTAAAATGCTTTTATATTTTAATATAATATATATTTATAACCGAATAAAAAAGGTGGGACGGTGGGTTAGTGGTTGGCACTGTCGCCTCTGAGGTTCGAATCCCGCCTCGGGTCTGTGTGCATGGAGTTTGCATGTTCTCCCTGTGCTTGGTGGGTTTCCTCCAGTACAAAGACATGCAGATTAGGCTAATTGGCATTCCCAAGGTGTCCTGTCCAGATCAGCCATCATCACCATCAGCAGGGTGTGTGAATGATGTGTGAATGACAATCGGGTGTCGAACTGGCAACGCGACCATATGAGTGACTGCCACAGAACCCGATTTTGCCGGATGGCACATGGAAGGACCAAATAAATAATAGATAAAATCTAAATGTTGAAGAGAGAGAGAGTTTGATTTTTACAATTCTTTATTTAACAAATTCTGTTATATAAAAATGGAATAGGGATTGAAATAATAAATAAATTGATTAAAAATAAGTAAATAAATAAATAAATAAAACATATTTTTAGACATTATGGTTATTTTTTTCTTAAACATATAGAGTTTTTTCAGCTTTTTCAGTTTAAGTTTGGGGCGAAGATGATTTTTTTCTTCTTCTATAGAGCACAGGGTTTCCTAACAATACCATATTGTTTTAAACATATTTATGTCCTTCATATTCTTGTAGAAATTAAAATCAATTACGATTCTTGATGTAATAAATCTGGAGAAGATCTTTTGGGGGTTGCAGACTGTACTTTGTGTCAGCTTATTTTTTCTGCTTATGTATATTGAAGGAAGAGAGAGGAGAATAGAGAGAAGATGAGAGAGCAGAAGAGTAGGAGAGATAACAGTTAGGTCTGGTCACAATCAAACAATGTATAATGTGAATGTATATTTAGTGCAGAGTGCAAGCAGGGACTCCGGCAGGACTGACTAGGACATCATAACTAAAAGGGAGAGCCAGAAGGAAACACGGATATGAGGGGGAACTGGGATGTAAAGCGACCAATCACCTCACCGTCAACAAACCTGAGTGATCAATGAGAGTGGGGAAGACAGCATCTAAACATACCAGTTCACCGTAATACTCTACGTCCGGTACCTCTATGTGTTGTACCGCCGGTCAACATTTACACACCTCGGGTAATTTGGAAGCGTCAATTAGCTTAATCTGCATGTTTTTGGACTGTAGGAGGAAACCAGAGTACCAGGAGGAAACCCACCAAGCACAGGGGAGAACATGCAAACTCCATACACACAGACCCCGAGGCGGGACCCTGGAGGTGCGAGGCCACAGTGCTAACCACACAAGTCAAATTAAAGCAAGATAATAACTAGTGACCTTAGCGCAAATCTGCGCACGTTTAATCTTACCAAATTGTTTTATATTGTAAAATCATTGCGTCATTTCATGACACTGAACAGATTTTAATGTGATCTTGTGTGAAAAAGGTGAATAAATAATCTTACAAATCATAAAACAACATAAAAAAAGAATGTATTTCATAATACATTCAAATTCTATTATTAAAATTGTACATTGGTGTATTTTTATTTATATTATTATTATTATTTATTCTGATATGACTAAAATAAACTTTTAGCGTTTAGTAAAATCCGAACACGCTAAAAAAAAAAAAAGAAAAGAAGAAAAGCTGTACGTTTGTGACGGGAGCGCGCTCGTCGGGGGGCGTGTCCTTTACGCGATGACGTCACCGCTGCCAGCACACCAGGAAGTAGGGTAGAAATTTCTCTACACAAATTAGCAGAGAGAGAGAGAGAGAGACAACGCCGTATAGTTTGGATTTTTTTTATATATATATATATATAATTTATATATTTTACGTTATTATTATTCTACATTCAACGGACACTTATTTACTTTATCATTCTCCACGGTTCTGAGGAAGGTCTAATCAATCCTGAAAGGTATGGAATGAATGCAGAAGAGCTTGACATTCACTTACAAGGTCCATGTTCATGAGGTTAGATCAGACTAGCATGCAGGTGGCTAAGTGGGGGAGAGAGAGACAAGCAGTGTGTGTGTGTGTGTGTGTAGGTGTTGTGCTGAAATTGTGTACTGTGATACATCAATCTCAACTGTAGGCAAGTGGAGTATCAAGAGGTGGGGGGGGGGGGGTGGTGGGGGGGGGGGGGGGGGGGGGGGGGGGGGGTGTTGGGGGTGACCACATAATCACGTGATGCAGGTGTCGTGATGTGTGACGTCACATTAGGGCTTTCTGACAACATCAAGGTTATTGTGCAGTTTGCATAGAAAATGAAGATGCAGTATGATCTAGGATGTGAAGATCATGATCTGTGTTTTCATTACACCCTGCTGAAACATTCAGAATGGTCCAAAAAAAAAAAAAAAAAAAAAAAAACACACACACACAGGTCAGGCTGGTCAAACTGGTGGGCTGATCTGGTCAGACAGGACGCCTGTCTTTACAAACATGTAATGGTACCCTGGGTGGACTCAGAAGTGTCCTGAGTTAGTGCATGCATGTGCTACAAGTTTCTAGACATTTTGTCTTCATAGACGGTTTGTCTAGTCTGGGTCCCTTGTTTTTTTATTTTTTTATTTATCATGCATGGTTTACATTTACATTTACGGCATTTGGCAGTATGACCTGCGATGTGAAGATAACGATCTGAGATATCATTACACCCTGCTAAAAAACATTCAGCTTGGTCCAAAAAAAAAAACAAGGGACAAGCTGGTCAAATTTTTGGCCGGAGCCGGTCAAACTGGAGGACTGTCTTTACTGAACTGTAATGGCACACTGGATGGACTCAAAAGTGTCCCAGGTTAAGGCACATGCTACGAGTTTCTAGAAGTGTCTCCGGTTTGTTTAGTCTGTGTCCCAAGTTTTTATGCATGGTTTACATATACAGCATTTGGCAGACGGCCTTATCCAGAGCAGCTTACAGTTTATCTCATTGCACGTCTGAGCATTAACTGTGTTTGTATAGAAAATGATGATGCAGTATATAGGATGTTAAGATAATGGTCTTTTGTATCGTTACATCCTGTTGAAAAATCTGATTGGTTCTAAAAAAACACAGGCCAAGCTGGTGGCCTGAGCTGGTTAGACTGGAAGACCATCTTTACCAACGTGTAATGGCACACTCAGTGGACTCGGAAGTGTCCCAAGTTGGTGCAGGTTTCTAGAAGTGTTCTCGGTTTGTTTAGTCTGGTCCCTAGTTTTTATGCTTGTTTACATTTAGATTTATGACATTTTTTAGACGCCCTTATCCACAGCGACTTCTGATTTTTATCTCATTGACCATCTGAGCAGTTGAGGATTGAGGGTTAAGCCCTTGCTCAAGGGTCCAACACTTGTGGCAACTTGGTGGTGCTGAGATTTAAACCTGGGACCCTCCGATTAGTAGTCCAACCTCTGCCCCCTGTTTGACCTCATGATCTCTATGTTGTGCATGTGGGTTCCTTAGGGTTCTTCAGTTTTCCTTCAGAAGTGTGCCAGGATATCCTGTGAAGCGGACAGGAGAAGAAGGTGTTGCGTGATGTTCTGTAATACAGTAGATCGAGGTCCCATCCGGCGTGTATTTCCCATCTTTCTCCAGGGTAGGCTTCGGATTCATCTCGAACCCTGACGAAGACAAAGCGCTGATATCTCAAGCGCCCGAATCATGTCTCCGATGCTGCCTCCTCTGATTCATGAGGTCCTGATCTGAATTGGGGTTCTGTTGCTTCACATTTACTTCAGTTTATCTCTTCTCAAGTGTGGGTCAATCAAATCTCGTCATTGAAATGTACCGAGAGAGAGAAAGGGGTGGTGCTTAATGTTAAAAATGAAGCCATGTGATTAATTGTTGAGCTGCTTGAATGTGGGATTAATGAGAAATGATGATTAAACATTCATCACTGGGTTTACTTGTGTAATACGTTCTAACCCGCTGATGAACTTGGTCTACAGGGTTTCATCAGAACAAGCTGGATGATTTTTTTTATTTTGCTGAAATGCAGCTCCAGGGTCCTAGCACCCTTCACATATACTGTATATCCCACAGGGGTATCCAGGGTCTTGTCAAATTTCAAGAAAACCACAATTGCACCGCACATCAACCTACTGAAGAAATCCTCAGCTTTTGTAACAGTAGCGTACAATAATATCTATATATCTACACAAATGGTTTACACTTTATCTTCTGCTTGATTTTCATAATTCCTTATTTATTTTGAGCTAAAATACAAGGAGTGTTTTTTGGAATGACCTGAGAGCGTCAAGAGGGCAGGGTGCAGACCGGCCTTAGCTCGGATCATCAGGATTTGATTTTTTGCAATTTGAGAATATTTGAATGATGTAAAGCTCATTTTTTTGTATGATGTATTTTTCCGACGACAGAATAAAGCTCCGGAGTGACAAGTGACAAATCACACCGTAACAAGAGCATTTGTTACATTTTCTGCATTGTTTTAATTTATAAATAAATGAGTTCTAAACTTTGTGTGATAAAATAAATGGGAACTGTTAAAAGCAGATGCCTAAGTATTGATTAGACAATTTAGACGGGAATCACCACGGACCAGCCGATACGATATCATGATGATACTGAAATCCCGATTCGGTCAATATAACGCGATTCTGTCAATATAACGATTTTATAAATATCTCCATTCGATTTCATTTGTTTCAAACTTGGCAAATAATTCACTTCTACCACACAGGATGCTGTGCTGTAAGTGTAAATAGTTTAGAGTAGTCTAGCGCCACCTGCAGGATGATAGAGGAACCTCCTGGTTTGATATTACCACATCCAATTTTAAACATGTATGTAAATTTTTTTAAAAATTGCCGCGCAAACAAATCACGATACTTAACTGAACCGATTTTTCTCTAGTATTCATTTTGAATAACAAAATAAAAATTCATTGCATGCCTACAGAGATATTTACAATCGTCTACCACCTGGGTATCGTGAGAATATCATATCAGTCGATCTCTTATGATTATCTCATCCCTAATGGTTACTGAGGCTCAGAATACGTTTGCGCTTTGGTGCTTGGACCCCTTATGTTTTACATTATACTGTATATCCTGTCGTGGTTGGTGCTATAAAACGTTAGAATGATTTTTATCAGAGAACCTGTTACTCTTGTATCTCCTTTACTGTCACTGACGTTTCTTTAAACTCTGCCAAACGTTTGTGAAGAAGATCCGGGTTGATGGTGTTTGTTTAATGCCCTTTACACAGCCACTCCTATACATTCCACTCTACTCCATTTAGAGTTTGCTTTCTGGTGGAACCACTTTTTTTGTTTTTTGTCCCGTAGGCCAGACTCGCCAGCTTTAATAGTGTAGTGTAGATTGTATGAGCTGATAAGTTATATATTATATTTATTTTGGAAAGTTTTCTTTGAAGAGGTGTGGTGTTTATTTCACATTTAAGGAAGGCGTCCTCAGCTTAAAGTGTAAAAAACTTGGACGTTCCACATCGTAGATATCCCAATAATCATCAGCTTCAGGATGGTAACAGTAACTCACTGTCACACACACACACACACACACACACACACACACACACACACACCTCACTGTCACTGAACATTTTTCAATAATGTCATTGAACCGGTCCTGCTTGCTGCTCAACCTAAACTCACATACATGTGTGTTTTTACATTTGCATAACTAGCTACGGTATAATAATACAACAAACACTATGTTACCATTATATAGTCAAAAATGATCCGCACTCTGGCTGTAGAAATTATTTAAATGAACATATAGAGAAGACAAATGCATCACTTTTCGACATAATCTCTTGGCTTTTCAAGACACTTTGTCCATCTGTCGCAAACTTCCGTATTCCCTCATTAAAAACCGTGTACGTCGGAGCTGCGAGCCACGAATGCGCTGCTGTCTTCACTTCTTCATCAGAAATGACTCTTCGTCCTAGTAGGGCTGCTTTCTGGGAACCAAACACAAGGGATGAAAGTCTGATGGTGCGAGATCGGGACTATAGTGAGAACGCTTTAACACCTCAGAGTGTCAGTGACAGTGTGGGTAGAAGTGCGCGGACGTACATCATCATGCGAGATCACGACGCCCTCGGATATCAACCTCTGTGTTTAATCCGAGGTTTAGGCTTCAGTTCTTCAATAAGCGTCTCTGCGACTGTGTAACGAGCGCTGTTATTTGTTAAACCTTTTTCCTAATGATGTTCCAATACTTTTGGCCCTTGAGATGAGAATCCCAGAAATACTTTAAGCGTTGATGAATTTTCCAGCTGATGGTTGACTTTTGAACTTTTTTCTCGGTCGGTGATGGAGGATGTTTCCGTTCCAGACTCTGTTGTTTACTCTCAGTTGCTCTACTTTCCTGCAAATCACAAGAGGGGCGTCAAGGTTTGCTCACACCGCAGTAAAAATGACCTGATGGAACACGTTCACACAAAAAGGACGTTTTTGACTTTTCAAGGATGTTCCCTCATTATTAGTTTGAATAATATACGTCTATTATAATTGTGAAACATTATACATGTGCATCTTTCTGAATGCATAAATATACATAATATAAATATTACATTAGAATATATTCTATGTTTTTGGTATTCTTAGATCTGCTTTCAGATCTTCTCAGAAGTTTGTGTAGAAATTTTGACGTTCGCTGCATGATGAACAAATTTACTGTCTATCCTGTACATGTACACGCCTTGTCCTAATTGTGTGGTTGGAACTGATTTAACGAAAGCGAACCGTGTGATTTCAGATGGACCCGACGCTTACTGAAATGGGGAATCACCTCTCGGACGCCATGAAGATACTGGAGGGTGGCCAGCTGTAAGTTTTTTTAATCCTTCTTTCTGTGCAGACGGTTTTTGTTTAATTAGTATAAATAAAGCTAGCTAACCTAAGATTGAACGTAAGTCCTGTGTTTAAATAACAGCGGCGGCGCAAATCTTTTTTAACAGCAAACTTCTTATAATGCTAGTGTTAGCTGCTACGTTAAAGGCCAGCTAGCAAGATTGCCGACAACATGAATGTGAGAATGAAGTCGGCAGGTCGAGACAATGATAATTTAATCACAGCTCAGACAGAATGCTATGATGAGACGTATAAAATAACCTTTATGTATGTACTAAATAAATATTGTAGCATCTGAAGCGTAGGTTGTATTGGGTTTACTTTCAAAGCGTTATAAAGTTCAGGAATTATACACGTTTTTTTTTTTTTACTTTGGGGTTAAAGGTGTGCAGGATGACGAAACAAGTCACGTTTCATATCATAATTCTCAAAGACGTTTCTAGAAAAAACAATTAAGTTTCACGATATATAGGTCAGTATGTATAAAAGTTTATTACTACTGATATGTTTTTTTTTTATGAATAATAACCTAATTTATTAGACATTTGTTTTTATTTCACGTGTAATAAGTAGCGTTTCTATTCGGTAAAATTTAAGTGGATAAAATGTACACATGAAAAAGAGAAAGGACAACATACAATTACCTTTTGTACTTAACTTATAAAAACTTTTTTAAAAAATGTATTAATCAAAGTATTATTATTGTATTGAACCACTTGTTTTGATTATCATTAAAGATCAAAGTGAATATGAGAATATACAGTTCTGAGTTTCCGGTTTGTTAACGTCCTGTACGCATTTGTCACCAATCGACATTTTATTTATACATTTTTTTATTAATTTATAATTTTTTTAAATAAATGATGTTACAAGTTTGTTTGTGTTCTGCAGCGAGACGGCGCAGGACGCAGTGAGACGGCAGCTCAGCTGGAGAGACATCCCAGGCCCTTTACAGGGAGAGTAAGTGCGTCTGAGCGTCTCGAGTCCCAAGCGTTCCGTCTCTCGGTGAATGTTGATGATACGCGTCCCTCTCTGTTCAGTTCGCTCGCAGGTCGGTGGGTTTGTCCTCGCTCAGTCACGCTCTTTCTCTTTCTCTCCCTCCCCCCCTCTCTCTCTCCCTCTCTTTCTCTCTCCCCCTCTCTCTCTCTCTCTCTCCCTCCCCTCCCTCTCTCTCTCCCTCTCTCTCTCTCTCTCTCTCTCTCTCTCTCTCTCGTTTCAGTGGTCAGAACGTCGTGACCATCCTGCAGCTCGTTCAGAACCTCATGCACGAGGATGAGGACAAACCGGGACACCGGTGAGATTCTGTGTAGTTCAGCTGGAGCGTACATATGATGATGATGCTTCTGTGTAGTGATGTATCACACACACACACACACACACACACACACACACAATTTTTTTTTTGTCTCTGCTTCATCCTCATACTTATGTGCAGTAAGTACAGTCTCTGTACTTGGTCCATCTACACACACACACACACACACACACACACACACACACACTCTGTCTCTGTCTTTACTTCATCTACACATGTACACAAATACACACACACACACACACACACACACACACACACACACATACACACTATCCATGTTTGTTCCTGCTCCATGCACACTCATACACACATACACACACACACAAACATATACACACACACACATACACACACTATCCATGTTTGTTCCTGCTCCATGCACACTGGTATACACACACACACACACACACACACACACACACACACACACACACACACACACACCCTGTCTCTGTCTTTGCTTCATCTACACATGTACACAAAAACACACACACACACACACACACACACACACACACACGCACAAATGCAAGCTTAGGCAAACACACACAATCGCCCTCTAGGACATAAACACACACACACACACACACACACACTCTTTCTTCATGTTTGTCCTTGCTCCACTCACACACAGCTCTAACTTGACTGTAACAAACACACACTACAGGAAGCAAAGAGATGATAAGACACTAAATGATATCCCTGTAACTTATTGTTTGGGCTTATAAATGTGTGTGTGTGTGTGTGTGTCCATGTGCTTCCTCAGCAGGACGCAGTGTGTTGGAGAGAAGGGTTACATGGCTTTACTGGGTCACAGCCTGGCTGCGTACATCTCCACCCTGGATAAAGAGCGCGTGAGGAAGCTGACCACACGCATCCTGTCAGACACTACACTGTGGCTCTGCAGACTCTTCAGGTATACACCATCATCACCTTAATCACCATCATCACCATCATCACCATCACCATTACCATCATCACCATCACCTTAATCACAGTCATCACCATCATCACCATCATCATCACCATTACCACCATCATCACCATCATCACAATTACCTTAATCAGTCATCACAATCATCACCATCATCACCATCACCTTAATCACAGTCATCACCATCATCACCATCATCATCACCATTACCATCATTACAATCATCATCACCATCATCATCATCACCTTAATCACAGTCATCACCATCATCACCATCATCATCACCATTACCATCATTACAATCATCATCACCATCA
>JAOTRS010022392.1:0-10677 GCA_028565755.1 Dinotopterus cunningtoni
ATTTGTGATTACAAAAATATTTTCATTATTTTAATAATAATATGAATAAATATTACAAATATTATGCATATTATTTTGTTATATTTGCAAAACACATTTATATAAATAAATACTTTAATATATGCAAAAGAAAATATATTAAATAAATATCTCATTATTATTACAATATTTTATTTTGTGTTAGATTTTTATGTAGTAATTTGGAAGTTAATTTCTTTATTAAAGAAATTCTTTATTATTAGAAATAAACATTTATCTATTTGTTGATTTAACTTAAATATTTAATAACGCTACAGGGTATAAATCAAATGTATTGCACTTAATTTCTCTAACATTTTTCTTTTCCTCTCCACGCACACACACACACACACACACACACACAAAATCTGTTGCTCCTGTCTAGGAGAAGCCGTATCTGTACACACTGCGTAACTCACCTGTCCAGCCAGAGAGTGAATCACACAGTGCAGGAGTAGAGACCAATCCTATAAGTCTCTCTCTCTCTCTCTCTCTATGGATGTGTTAAGTCTCAGGATGTTTACGTGTATAATATCTGAGTGTGTATTGTCTTAAAAGATGGCCACCAGTTTTCTGTGCACTGATACAAGTCCATCTCCATCAGTCCCCACCTCAGGTGAAGCTCTCTCTCTCTCTCTCTCGCACACGCACGCACACACACACATGCACACACACATGCTTAGGCTGTAAAGTTAAAGCTGAACAGCTCAGTACTGACTGGAAGATATGTTTCAGAATCAGAAAAATCTTAAGCGATGGCTAAAACAAAGCAAGTTTAATACAACAAAGTATAGTTTTATAAGTATTACAGATCAAGAACCAGATTGCAAAAATTATAAACTGTCCCTTTAGGCTCATGAGATAGACCACTGATCTTCCCACTTTGCCTTGTAGTGCACTTTCTTAGACCTGCAGATATTAAAGTGGTGGCAGCATTAGGAGACTCGCTCACGGTGAGTTATTATTCATATATTGCTATATACTGTATACAAACACTTACACCCTCTCTGCAGTCTAAACAGCTTTTCCTTTCACTAACGTCTTCTACTTTGGCTTTGTGAAGCTGCTTAGATTAACTACTGTAATTCCTCACACAATTATAACGCACTGTTAACCGTAAACATGGGCACAAGGACAGAAAGCTCCATCTTTCCTCCTAGATGTCACAAAGCAGGATGCAAGTGCAAACTTTGTGAACTTTCATATTATTACGGGAACAAATATGAACAAACATAGGAATAAAACTGGACAGAATACATGAGAAAAAAACATGACATGTGTTACAGTAAGGGTCTAAAGTGTAAGGGATATGTAGTAAATGTTCTGTATATCAGAAATGATTCACTTAGTAATATACAGTAGTTCAATAGCAATGTAATTTGTACATAAAATATTTCATACATGGGCGTAGTGGTTAGGAGAGTAGCCTCTCGCCTCCAAGGTCGAGGGTTCGGGACAGTCTGTGCATGTTTGTATTTTCTTTTCGTGCTTAGTGGGTTGTTCGGTTTCCTGCCACAGTCCAAAGACATGCAAAGTAGGATAACCAGATTTTCCAATTTCCCTGTAGTGTGAAAGTTAGTGAGTGTGCTTGTGTGCCCTGCCCACTGTCCAGGGTGTACCCCGCCTCGTGCCTTGAGTCCCCTGCGACAGGCTCCAGGCCTTGTGCAACCCAGTACAGGATAAACAGTATAGAAAATGAAAGAATGAATGCATGAATGAATTAATATTGTTATGTGGACTTAATCAATAGTGAAAATGTTAGACTGCTCTTTCAAAGGTTATGAAATCAAATTTCAGCATGTACAAACCAGATGAGTGTAAATTGTTCAGGATGAGAGCCATAAATGCCCTGTGTCAAACATTGTTTTTTACAGCGAGTGTGTGAGGATTCACACTTGAACATTTACACAGTGTAAAAACAGGAATTTAGCTTTTGTTTTAAACAAATAAAATTAACAAAATATTGAAAAAAATGGTTGAATGCACATAGAGATAAAGACAATTCGTCACAAAAGCAGCGAAGAAAAAAGGTCACTAAAGGCTTGCCCCAAAGTATCTACCAAAATCACGAAAATCATCCAAACACCTAAAAACATGAAGCCAGATGTCCAGGGGTGAACCCGGAGTGGATCTGATCCAACTCTGCCTACAAGCCTAAACTTACCCACACAACACTGTACAACTCAAATCAACACATCAAACACACCTATCCAGTCTAGTGACTTGGTAGGAGGAGATAGATCAGTTCTGACTGAAACCCATGGGCTTTTTGTGCAGAAGCGATTGGTATTTGCGCTAAATTCAGTAAATGGTGTGTTTGGTTCACCGAGGACATCTCAGACTTGATGTGATCCTCATTAAGGCTGAGAACACACCAGTATGTCAGGGCTCTGTCCAAACTGACTAAGCACAGCAGATGAGAAGGTCACCTTACCTGTGAGAAAATTTAGCTTCAAAGGAAAAAACCTTCAGAAGAAAATGTCAGACTTTAAGTATGCATCAGGTAATAAACCACAAAAGATCAAAACATCTTGCTGAATTTGACGAACATGTATGTGTTATTTTTTTTTTTATTATTTACAGTCTGATATGGTCTAGTGTAGATAATGAAATAGATGCAGTAGGGCTAACAGCATGACATCACGTTTCAGAAGTGTCACCAATGACTTCCTTTGTGTACAAACAGGCAGGAAATGGAGTGGGCGCCGGTCAGAATAATCTTCTCGGTGTTATGACGGAGTACCGTGGTCTGTCATGGAGGTCAAGCTCTGTCTCTCTCTCTCTCTCTCTCTCTCTCTCTCTCTCTAATTCTCTCACACACAAACACACACACACACTGAGATTTTAAATACACAGAATAAACTCAGCAAATTTTTTAGCATTTTTAAAGTCATATTATAATAAACATTAGTTAATATTTCTTTTGGTTTTTGTGTCTATCCCTGTAGCATCGGAGGCAACGCGGATCTTTCATCTGTGACTACCTTAGCAAGTGTGTAAAACATCAGTCTTTAACTTAGCATCTGAACGTATTTAGGTTAAAGGCCCTTATAGGGTTTGTGTTGTTGTCCAGACATCCTGAGGGAGTTTAACCCTTCACTCGCCGGCTTCTCCACCGGTACGGGCAAAGCCACCACAACGCAGGCATTCCTCAACCAGGCTGTAGCTGGAGCCGAGAGCAAGTCAGTACCTCCACCTACCACACAGATCCAACTGATTTTATATTGCATTTTATTTTTTAACACAACCGAACATGAATAAGTGAACAAAGGAATGAAAGAACCTTTGAGCTGGATCTATTATATGTAACTTTTGTTTCAGAGACTTGCCCTCGCAGGCACAAGCCCTCATCGCAAGAATGTCAAGTGACCCGGTGAGACGAAGCTAACCATACATATCCGTCTTAACAGTATCCATAATTTTATGTTCCATAACCATTTCTATTGTTATATACACACTGATAAAGATTTTACCTTTACCTTTGAGTTGTTAACAATGATAAATCAGTTTCAGTTGGTAATCTCATAAGAGTATTCAAACCTTTTTAACATTAGCTTGTCAGATACCTAGCATGGGGTCTGCTAGCTTGTTAATATGTTGTACGGTAAGCTGTTTGGTCTTACTCTGAAGAAGCTACACTTTTAATGTGTACATTTTTTGTACATGAAAATTTTCATTTGTGATGAAGTCTTTTGCTGTGTGTATTTGTTGTTTTAAATCTTATGTTAAGGTTGCCTAGTTAGTGGTTAGCAGTTTTGGTTTCTAGCATGCAGTTAGTTAGCAACAGCTTTCCTGAACATTTTCTGCCTTTCCTGAATTGTGTATTTCTCAATGAAAAGCTGAATAAAATCTAGTTTTAAATACTGTAATGGAAATTAGGAATGGGATGGAAGTATCAGAATTAAACATTAACATTTATTAATGTTAAGACAAACACATTTAGCAGCACACATAATCTCTCTCTCTCTCTCTCTCTGAATGTCTCTCCAGCGCATTGATTTCCAAAATGACTGGAAGGTCATCACACTGTTCATTGGAGGAAATGATCTGTGTGAACAATGCACAGACCCGGTACACCTGACTTTTATTTTATTATTATGTGATTTAATAACATTTTTATTTTATTTCATTGTTATACATATTATGTTTTCATTTTCCAGGACTTTTACTCTGCTAATAATTTTGCAAGAAACATCCGTGATGCCTTGGACATCTTACAGGAACAGGTGAAACAGATCCGAGTGTTAAATACGAGTTTCATGTAAATAATAAATAAATAAATCTGCAAGGTTTGGAGGAAACTTTCTGAAACAGTGAAGGAGGTGTGGCCTTTGTAACTGTCAGTCTCACTGAAGAAGGTGTGGCCTTTTTATCTGTCAGTCTTACTGAAGGAGGCGTGGCCTTTGTATTTGTCAGTCTCACTAAAGGAGGTGTGGCCTTTGGGTCTGTCAGTCTCACTGAAGGAGGCGTGGCCTTTATAAGTGTGTTTTTTGTGTCTGTCAGTCTCAGTGAAGGAGGTGTGGCCTTTGTATCTGTCAGTCTCACTGAAGAAGGCGTGGCCTTCATAAGTGTAAGTCTCAGTGAAGGAGGTATGGCCTTTGTATTAGTCAGTCTCAGTGAAGGAGGTGTGGCCTTTGGGTCTGTCAGTCTCACTGAAGGAGGCGTGGCCTTTATAAGTGTAAGTCTCAGTGAAGGAGGTATGGCCTTTGTATTAGTCAGTCTCAGTGAAGGAGGTGTGGCCTTTATAAGTGTGGTTTTTGTGTCTGTCAGTCTCAGTGAAGGAGGTGTGGCCTTTGTATCTGTCAGTCTCACTGAAGAAGGCGTGGCCTTCATAAGTGTAAGTCTCAGTGAAGGAGGTATGGCCTTTGTATTAGTCAGTCTCAGTGAAGGAGGTGTGGCCTTTGTATGTGTCACCCTCAGTAAAGGCTTTGTGGCCTTGTATCAGTCAGTTTCGGTGTAGAGGCATGGCTTTGTATGTGTCAATGTCAGGAGGCAGGGCTTTTGTAACTGTCAGTCTCAGTAAAGGGGGCGTGATCTTTTTTATCTGTCAGTCTTAGTAACGGAGGCGTGGCCTTCGTTTAATGGCGGAGGTGTGGACTCTGGATTTTTTGTTTCAGTCTCACTAAAGTTACATTTATTTTGTGCTCCTATATCGTATTAAATCACTCTCTACTTTGAAGCCTCTACATCTTTCACTATCATTTCACTCTGATGGAGAGCTTTATACCCCTGCTGTGCTGTTCTGAGGGCTAAAAAGAAAGCAAAGAAGCACAGTCAGTGTATGAATGAGTCATCAAAGCAAACTGGGAGTGAAACGAGCACACCAGTCAGCACTAGGTCAGACGCAGCTTTATATTTCTTTCATCCAAATTGGCTTGGAGCACTAGAATCCAGCGCTGGTTCTCTAGCAATGCCAGGAATCAAACTCAGAGAGTGAAGGTCATTCAGTTAAAAATCGAGTGTATGATGTGTGATGTGCTGTTGTGTAGGTTCCTCGTGTTCTAGTGAATCTGGTGGAACTTTTCAACATTGTTCCCCTGCGCCAGCTGCACCAGGACTTCAGCCTCCTCTGTCCAACCTGGTTGGTCAAGTGAGTGAACACACCTTCAGTTCATAACACCTTCTCGATCGAGGTTAATAGCAGGGCAAGTGTGCATCAGCTCTTAAAGCAAACATGAGCTTTTTTTGAGGTTTACCCTAGAGCCGGGTTTTATAATGAAGTTTAATATTAATATTGTGAACAATTCTCTGGACAAAGACTCTGAAGATCTCTGTTTGGTATTATTATTATTATTATTATTATTATTATTATTATATATAATTATATCTTAAACTGATCAGAACAAAGTGTCCAGAATATGTATGTATTTATTTAGATAGTTATTGACGAAACTGCTGTTTTTTTTGACAATTCCTTTGCAAATCTATATACATCTATATCTATATGTTAGAGAAATGCCTTTGAGAATAGTGACCCTCTTTTGATCACTCTTTTTTCTAGATTTACAAGCATAATTTTCATGACTGTAGCTTTATGCATGAATACTGCATATTGAATTGTTTGAGTATCCTTGTGCATATACTGTACAGTGTGTGTGTGTTACAGGAGTATATGTCCCTGTGTGGTGAACCCTGCAGAAGGATCTTCAGACCTGCAGGCTTTAATAGAAATAAACAAAGCATATCAGGTGTGTACTGTACTTTAGATAATGCACACAGTTGTGAGGGTTTCATATGAGTTCAGGAACTCACAGGTAAATGTATTAACTTGCATTTATTACAGGTTGCTAGTAAATATATCATGTACTTTTAAAGATGTTAAAATTGTGTGTGTTTGGAATATTTTATTATAGTTTATTATTTTATTATTAGCTCTACTAATATTTATTTTATTGCTAAATGTCAATCTGATACCTCAGTATTAAGTCTTAATGTGTTCTGTGTTTTCTTTAAATGTCAAGTGACTAAACTAGCACCAGGCTAACTCGTCTTAGCTAACCTGAGCTGTTTTTCTAAAAGTCTCCTTTGGACATCCAGCTTAAATAAAGTGGCAATTACCCAAATAAATTAGTTCCCTTTAAAAAAAATCCAATTTTATTCTTGCATCCATTCCAAGAAAACAGCTTGCTTTCGGTGTAGTAATGAAGTGCTTTAACTGCGTCGTCCAACACGTCTCTGGTGGCAGATTGCGAGCTGAGCAGCTTGTTCTGCTCTCTACTGAAAGACGAAAGCATCCATTATTTTCAAGCCAGTATTAGCGGTCATGATAGTGTGGCCTGTCTCTGATTGCTGTGTCTTTGATTTGGAGTTGTTTTTCTGAACTGATTATTAAAAATGTAATTAAAAATAGAGACATAACCCTGATTAAAATATTGTAGAAAAACAGCATGTTCTATTCTATATAATGAGCCTGGGACACAATAATTTATCCCATTAATTAAAAAAAAAAAGTTTTAATCATTCATAACTGCATAATATTATGATATTAATATTAATGTGATGTGATGTATATTATAATATCAGGAAAACAGTAAGGAAATTCAAGTGAAGGAGCTGACTGTGTGTGTGTGTGTGTGTGTGTGTGTGTGTGTGTGTGTGTGTGTCTTCTCAGATTGCTACGAGGAACTTGGTGGACTCTGGCCGCTATAACATTCGTTCAGACTTCACTGTGGTCTTACAGCCATTTTTCAGAGACATGACGTTTCCAGTGCTGCCGGTATTTAAATGAAAAAAGGCTAAAAAATTGCATCAAATGATAAATTCAGTCACAATTTTCTTTTTTTTTATTTCCTCTTGTAATGTAGGAAGCTTCCCTTATATTTCTGCACTTTGTTTGAGTTTTAACAGATCCTTAAATGTCCTCCTTTATTAATACTGAGCACAAGTTATATTTTTTTTAAATAAAAGTTTGACAAATTTTTTTACCAAAAATAACCCAGCAGGAACAAATTTTTTAATGATTTAAATATAGGAATATGTAATAAATAAAAAATATGCCTAGGCATGACCGAGATCTCGCTTCATGTGTCCCTTTCGTAAATTGCGACTGAAACTTAGAAACTTTTTGTATTTTATTTAAGCTCATAAAATGTCTATATTTAAGCTCAAACCTAAACAAATATCTATTGCACTGAAAAAAAGAACAGATCCCGGAGACATTTTGGTTCTCTTGTTTGGTACTTGTTTTGTTAAGAGAACCAAAATGTCTCTCATAATCTGTTTTTTTTTTTTTTGGAATCTTTAAGAGTTTAAAGCTAATATTGTGTCTTCAGCTTTTTATCTTCTAGTAAAATGTGGATCTTCCAATTTTTTTTTTTTGACCTGACTCAGGACGGAAGGCCTGATCGCTCCTTCTTTGCTGCGGATTGTTTCCATCTCAGTCAGAAATCTCAGGGTCTCATGGCCCGAGCTCTCTGGAACAACATGGTAAGCGCTTTACACAAATGTTCCTATTAAGACAGTATTAACACTTGCTCTAATAAATGAACGTGACTGCAACGATGTACAGTATTAAGAATATCTCAGTCTCATACTGTACACACACACTATTCTCCACAGTCCACACCCTGCTTTGATCCCAGCTTGCAGGATTCATACCAACCTGTACCGCTTTCCTTTTGCTCAGCCGTTTTATTGAACAATCTACAGATATTAATATAAAACATACAAGAGCTTATTATGTTCAACACTTATGTCTAATGCTTCTACATTGTTTACAACGTTTGCACTTAAGCACATTCCTCCTGCACCATCTGCTCCGAAAAGGATGTCATTTCCTCTCTACTACCCAGTGTACGGTGCTGTATACAGCTGAGATGACAATTAGGATCTGCTTGACTTGACTTGACTTGACACATACACATTCATCATATTTATTCTACATAATAAATTGCTTTGGAATATAAAACAGCCACAGTTTCTTCATATAATCTCCTTTTACACTAATGCACTTATCTTAGTGTTTCACTAGTGCTTGGATACCATCACAGCAGAATGTTTTCTCAGTACGACGGAGCCATAAACAGACTGTCTGCTTCATGTTTGAAACTTCTTTAAAACTTCTTTAATGGCCCAAACATATGGAAATGGCTTTCTGACGAAGAGATGCTGGGATTTAACCTCACAACCTACTGATCTGTAGTTAACACACTACTATTTAGATCTTGACTAAATGTTTAGACCTTTGAGCGCAAAAAAACCTTACCCTGACTATTTCAGAATAAAACATGATAAATGTATACTTTTACTGTAAACCTATGCACTGCTGTGCTTACTCCATAGTGTGGGTGTGCTGTCACAATTTCAGAAGAGCTTGCATCAAGGGAATAAAATAACTAATGAACTTGCTGAAATTACTAGAATTAGAATTAGAATCTATGAAAGCTGTGTTTAATACAGAAAGTAAGAGCATTTCCATACACACAATGTGATGAGAACTCAAACAGCTGTGTGTCCATAAGAAAACTACTTGTTAGTGAGCTCAGAAAAGGATGGACTTTGGAGCAATGGATAATGGTCATGTGGTCTAATGAGTACAGACTGACCCTATTCCAGAGAGAAAGAAGGGAAGCACATAAAGAGATGTACCCATCATACATAGTGGCCACTTTATCATTTTCACAAACGAACTTGGCACCACATTGCACATATTTTGTTATTTTTAACGTGTGTGACATCTCTGTTTCAGCTGGAGTCTGTAAACAGTAAAACCACATCTGTGGACTTTAATGAAGGTGTGACTATGAAGTGTCCTTCTAAGGTAAGCAGGTCTTAAAGGTCCCATTTACAAGCACATCTTGATTTTATGTCTTTTCATTTCAGATAATTTTTTTAATCATCTTGTCATATCTGATTATAATACTGGACGTGCATTATTTTCCTTTCTTTCTTTTGGTAATGTGTGCATTCTATCACTTTAGAATAACCCTTATTTTTCAACCTATGGGAACAGCGTGTTGAAAGAGGCAGCCGCACTCACAGTTGCGGTGAGTAAATAACCCTTACGTCATCCAGCTGTTGAAGCTGTACATGTATATAATTCTGGCCTCTGATTGGGTGAGAAGGTGTTGATTAGTTTTCTATAACAGCAGCTCTGACAGTAGCGCAGGTTTATAAAAATGTGCTTGGCGGGTTTTGAGGTGTTACCGTTTCTATAGTAACAATTCACTCAAATGGATAAAAAAAACATGATGTGTCGGAATGTATTATTCTTTATTCATTTGATTATTTTCCCTTTGCGTGTCTGTGTGTGTGTCTGTGTGTGTATCTGTGCAGAACTGGGGCAGTGACTTCTCATGCATGCACACTGCTGCCTCAGACACTGTACCTGCTTCAGGTGAGACTGTGTGTGTGTGTGTGTGTGTGTGTGTGTGTGTGTGTGTGTGTGTGTGTGTGTGTAATGTTAAAACTGGCTTCTCTTACATGTTACACTACAAAACCAGTAGCTGCAAGAAGCAGACCTGTGACATGGATCTGTCTCTCTTTCTCAGTCCACAGGTTGCGTCCAGGAGACATTAAGGTAGTTGCTGCTCTCGGAGACTCGATAACCGTAAGTGTAAAACACGCAATGCATTGTACTGGATGTATTACATTATTAACACAACAGAACTAACACACTGTTCTTCTGTCAGGCTGGTTTTGGGGCCAGAGCTACAAACATTGTGCAGCTACTGAATGAGGAGAGAGGCGTGTCCTGGAGGCGAGTTTTACAGATCTGAACATCATCGCTAATCCCAACAACCTGATAATTTACCATCTGCTGTTTTTGTTTCTAATGCTCTGTGTGATTTGATTGACAGCATTGGAGGTGATGAGACTCTCGAAACAGTCACTACACTACCAAGTGAGTATCCTGACCTTTTAGCATTTAGCAATTAGCTAGCCAGTTATTATGGTATATGGACATGATGGTGTCAATTAATGGTTTGGGAGCCATGGTGATCAGTGATCAGTGTTTGCCACCTATGATGATCAGTGATTGGTGTTTGGGAGAGATGGGCATCAGTGATTGGTGTTTGGGAGAGATGGTGATCAGTGATTGGTGTTTGGAAGAGATGGTGATCAGTGATTGGTGTTTGGGAGAGATGGTGATCAGTGATTGGTGTTTGGGAGAGATGGTGATCAGTGATTGGTGTTTGGGAGAGATGGTGATCAGTGATT
>JAOTRS010022441.1:0-10675 GCA_028565755.1 Dinotopterus cunningtoni
ATTACAGAATGTAATATGTTATAACAAATTACAGTACATATAGGAGTAACATCAGTATTTTAGATTCTAGCACAGTGGGAAACACAGCAGTATAGTACTGTACAGTACACAGTTTTACCTTCCCTTTTTTTTTGTCATGTATTAAGTATTTTGGGGTATATTTATGGTTTAAACTATAAAAATAAGCATTTATTGGCATTTTTTGGACCACATCCAAAATCCAAAGTAAAACTCACAGCTTTGTTTAATAGTTAAAGCAAAAGCATTTCCACAATGCAAAGAGAACTCTCAAGGGCCTGTGACTAAGCAGCTGAGTAGCCTTTAAAAAATGATTAGTCAGGCTAATCAGTGCATCCGGGTAAGAAGAGCCGGGGATGAAGTGCTGCACCCATCATATCTAATGCCTGCTTGTACTGTACATGCCTGTGGGGGAATGTTATAATCTGGGGTTGCTATAGTTGGTCAGGTCTGGGTTCAGCAATGTTATGTGCCCCAGAAATTATTTATTGTTAAAAAAGCTTAGATTTTTATTAAGAAGTCTTATATTGTATACTGCCCTTTCCAGGGTGTTGGTGGCTGGTCATTCAGTATATTCAGGTCATCAGCTGACCTCATTTCTGTTTTATTATAATTAGATATAATTCACATAATTATTTTACAAATTCAAATCTCAACTTAAAATTTTATTTGTTGAGATTTGAATTTGTTGAGATTTAAATTTTTATTACATACACAACCATACACAGTATAATATGCAGTGAAATGCTTAAAAATGTCAGAAGTGGGATACATTATTAAAAATTATTAAACCACACTTAAAAAAAATATTTTAGTTTTACTGAATGCTAAATGGCGGCACGGTGGTGTAGTGGTTAGCACTGTCGCCTTGCACCTCCAGGGTCCGGGTTCGATTCCCAGCCAGACTCGATTCCCGTCTCTGTGTGCATGGAGTTTGCATGTTCTCCTCGTGCTTGGTGGGTTTCCTCCGGGTACTCCGGTTTCCTTCCACAGTCCAAAGATATGGCTAATTGGCGTTCCCAAATTGCCCATAGTGTGTGAATGAGTGTGTGTATGTGTGTGTGCCCTGCGATGGAATGGCACCCTGTCCAGGGTGTACCCTGCCTTGTGCCCTAAGTCTCTCCTGGGATAGGCTCCAGGTCCCCGTGACCCTGAATACAGGATAAAGCGGTATAGAAGATGAGTGAGTGAGTGAGAGAGTGAATGCTAAATTCATTGTGTAATTGAATAAACAGGTCATATGTGTCTGATAATAAAATCACCAAACTCAGGGATGTTTTGTAATAAGATAAATAACTAATAGCCCAATATTGTTTTGACACTACATGATAAAAGTGCGTTAAAAGTCAAAATTATTAAGTATAAATTAATGCATTTTATTTTACTTATCAGAATAACTGTCCAAATACGATCTCTAGAAATGCGAGAAATGATTTATGTATACATTTTATTTTTTTGTCTGCAAGGAAGACGAAGAGAGAAGAAGAGATAGAAATGGTGTTGAGAAAGCTAGAAGGAACTGCAAAAGACAGGTTTGATGGGCTAATTTTAAAAGATTTGGCACCTAGGCCCCATTTTTTGAAGACTGGAGAAACGGTAAAAAAATAGAGAACTCAGGGTTAGATGGCAATGAGAAAGAGAAAAGTTATGATGGTTATGAAGGTTTTTTCCTGCTCCCTGATACACTGCCAGATCAGAACAAACACTGTATAATGTAAACACAAAAATCCAAAAACATTTTGATGCACACAAGAATCTTCTTTTGTTCATAATTTTGCATATCACAAACACTAAGCTGTCGTATTGAAATGTTCCAGGGTGATAATGCTTATCAAATGTATGTATACTGTTCAACTATATGACTAATTTTCATAAAGAAGAGACTGATTTACAGACATTACACTAGAACATGAGCATGTCAGGCTGAGTTACACCAAACCTGCTTTTATAAAGATTTATTAGTGGTTAAAATCAAGTAATTATGTAATCACCACACACACAGACAGTAAGCAAATATTCTCTTACATCTCACATCACTCTACAGCCAGCGGTAGAAGAAGTTAATGCCTCAAGCAGCATAGACATAATAACTGGTCAGACTTTTCAAGAAAGCCTGAAGTCCAACATGGTCCGAGGCATGAATATGAAGGATGAGGAGAAGCTTTACAAGCGAAATGGGATCCTCTACTCAACAATCATGAGTCCACCCAAGAACCTGGATGCTTTAAAAGATCTGGAGGCCAGAGCAGGAGACGTCGTGCTGGTCTCATATCAAATGTCTTGAGATCTGATTTTACATTAAAAGAAATCTCAGATGTTGCTTTTGATATTTCATTCCATGCTACAATGTAAGAAAAGGGTTAACCATTATAAAACAGTTCATAAGTCCAGTGTTCAGTAGTGTTATTCATACTAAACCTTTAACTGCAGTAACATGAAATGTTTTTTTTTTTTTTTGGTTTCCAAGACATAGCTACAATATAATGCTTACAGTGGCATGAATGTATATGTGTTTTCTGTCAACACTACTGAGGTAATCACTATTTAACTTCCATATACAAACGAAAAAGGTAAATACAGGCTTACATGCAAACAGAGAAGTGTTGAACGTAAAAAGATAACTCAGATTCATATGAGTTTATATCAGTAATAATTCAGCCATGCAATAAGTTTTAAGCACAAAATCGGATTCAGTCAGTGCTGTGTCTTGGATTCTGTTTGTTTTCAGATGGTGGTGTTTCGAAACCCTAAAGACACTGTCGTCTCTTATTACCGATTCATGAACAATAATCCAATGCTGTCATGGGACAAATTCTTCTCTGATTTTATCTCTGGTGAAGGTGAGGTGAATGCTCTAGAGTCCCCGAGTTTAATCATAATGTTTACTTTTGTAAAGATAACTGAGTATAGACATTTGACACTGACCTGGTTTTTTCACACGCAGTGGGCTGGGGTTCGTATTTTGACCACGCCCTGGCTTGGGTGAAACACATGGATGACCCTAATGTGTTGATTGTGACCTACTGTATGAGGAACTAAAGGACGTAAAAAGCTGGCCATGCTTATGCTTATCCATAATTGATAGTTATCTTCTGTGACTGAAATGAAGCACCTTGACCAACTTTCCCTTTAGTATGGTATATGAAAAAGAAGCATTTCAGTCATTTGAGTCTGAAGTGTAAATGAAGAATAATGAACCTTGAATTTATTATTAAGAAAGTCGCAGACTTCTACAGCGTCACACTGACGGATGAACAGGTCAAGGCGATCGCCGGAGAGAGCACATTTAGTGTCATGCAGAAGAATCCTTTTTATGAAAAAATGGGCAAAATTCTTTTCTGGAAAGGTATTTAAGCAGACGATTACTGATAAATTTGTAGGATTTGCACGTTAGGTAACTGGTAACAGTAAATTTGATTGTTTTCTTATAGCAGCATGACCTACATGCCTACTTCATCTCCAAGTGGTGCAACAGAAAAGTAAAAAAAAAAAAAAAAAAAGCTAAAATGGCCATGATCTCAGTGTGGAGGGTTTATACAGTACATATACTCTCTTTCTTTTCTCATACAGTTTCACTTATAAATAATGGTAGTGTTTGAGCTTATGTAGGGGAAGAAGGTGGGTATGTGTAATATTAGCCACCCATAAATAAACATATTTAAAGCTGTCCAAATATAGCCTGCTGACATAGTACAAATTTATTGTTATTGGGAGAAATGGTGTTTTTTTTTTTTTTAGATATATATTACTGATATTACATCTAGTGCAAAAGTTTAAGTGTTTCTGTGTTTAAGTGTTTGTTAATTCTAATTCTTTACCAGATGATGTAGCAGACTGGAAGCAGATGGAGGAAGAGTTCAAGAAGAAACTTTCTGGAACCAGACTGGGAGCCAAGCTTTGATACAAGCAGAACTGTCAATAGTAAGGAATATTAAACATTGTGTGAATATTAAACATTTTTTCACTTATCAAAAGAACTATGCTGCTCAATTGCAATGCCAAGGAATGTGAAAGGAAACCTGGAGAAATTACTAAACCTGTTCATATAAAAATTAACCAGTGGTTAAAATAATGTAAGCATGGTTTTAGGTCAAAGATCTATATATAGGTAATTTATTCTAAAACTCCCAAACTCCTTTGTTAAGCAAGCCCTTTCTATATAGACACACACAAACGCACACACAGACGTGTACATATGAATGTCCTCTCACAGAACTCTACAGCCAGCAGTAGAAGAAGTTAGTGCCTGAATCAGCATAGACATAATGACTAGTCAGAATTTTCAAGAAAGCATGAAGTCCAACATGGAGCGGGGTATGAATATGAAGGATGAGGAGAAGCTTTACAAGCGAAATGGGATCCTCTACCCCACCATCCTGTGCCCACCAGAGAACCTGGATGCCTTGAAGAACCTGGAGGCCAGAGCAGAGGACGTCGTGCTGGTCTCATATCCCAAATGTGGTGAGACCTGATTTTTGATTAAAAGAAATCTCAGCTCTTGTCTGTGTTATTGCTTTTTTTCTGCTGACAAAATTCGACAAAACTAATAAAGTTTCATTCCATGGTAAATGTAAGGAAAAAGTGTTTGTCAGGCTATACATTACAAAGCAGAGTTCAAAGGTCCAGTGTTCATTCTTGTTATCTATACTAAGCCTATGCAGTTACCTGAAAAGTTCTTCGGTTTCCAGGACATAGCTACAGTGTAATGCTTACAGTGGGATGCATGCATGTGTGCTTTGTGACAACATTACTGATTTATCATAGTTGAATAAAAGTTGAAATAAATTGAAATAAAAATGTAATTTCCATGTATAGACAAAAATGGAAGTGACAGGTTTAAGCACAAAGAGATGTGTTCATCCTAGATTTTTTTCAGGCCGTAACTGGATGGTGGGAGTGTTAAAGAAAATTATGACTACATGTGGATACACTGTCCCTGACAGGCACCCACTGATTGAGTTCCACTCTCCAGATGTACAGAAGGTCTGTATTGTTTCACAAGCCTCAAAATCATTCTGATGCCTGATGACAAAACATTCCGTTCTTCAACTGTGTTCAACTCAATTAAGTTTTTTTTGTAAGTAGTGCCTTTACCAATGGGCATTGTTGTAAACCAGCTTTACCAACAATGGACATTGTCATAAACTAGGAATAGAAATTCTGGATATAATATGAAAAACATTTTGGTCCTTAATGAAAAAGCTGGAAGTGATGGTGGCAAGAAAAAACTCCCTGAGATTACATGGAAAGGAAACCTTCAGAGGAAAGGAACCCAGCCTTATTGTGGTTATACCTGATTGCATGACCCTGAATAAATTCCTTCTGTAAATGTGTGCTAAGAGGTTTAAAGTGCAATGGTTTAACAAGAAATGTGTTCTAGTTAACAAGAAGTCCACTTTGTTGATGTTACCAACCTTTCACTGAAGAAGACTTGGATACAAAACAGTTCATGGCTGTCTTCATGGTCATTAGGTAAAACTAGTAAGTCCTCATCACATGAATCTTTAAACAGACCATATGGGGTCATCTGCAAATAGTGGTCTGCATGTAATAAGAACTTCCCAAAAAAAGTTGTGCACTCTGATGCACCAGACAGGTCTGGGGGCCAAAACATGTCAGGATCACAAAGTAACTCAGAAGTGCCATGTGTAGCTCAACAAAGAAAGAGAGAGAAAAATATAGAGAGAGCAGTTCAATATATAAACAGGATAATGGATAAGGTCAAGCAGGGATTCTGGCAGGACTAGCCATGACTGCTTGACTAAAGGGAGAGCCAGAAGTAAACACAAACATAAAGTCTCCCTCAGAAGTAAGACCACCACTCACTTTACATTTAACAAACTTAAGTTTAACAAACTTGAGTCCCCCAGATCTACACCTGCACTTAAGAAAAAAAATATTTAGAAAACACTTAATTAAACAAATAGATTTCAACCCAGTTCAACACAGACTCTTTTTTCTGAAAAAACTCTACCCCCGGCTGTAGTTTTCATTATCCTTGGCACCAACAAATATCCTGCACCTTTTGATTAATGCAGATGTGGCAGATTATAACATACTAGCAGTTTACTTAGGTACTGTGGCATGAGACCTTTCAGAGCCTTACAGGTCAATATTTAGAACATAGAATATACATAATGAACACAGAATTGAGTATTTTAAAGGGGTTCACTTTTTCTTGGAATCTGATTGAATAAAGAAGTAGGGACAGGATCTAGAAACTAGGTTGTTGATTTTGCTGAAAAAAATAAGTAAAATTAGTGCATTCTCTTGAAGTTGGAGTAAATATTCTAATTGCTGAAGTGACTTGGTTTCATTGTCACCTACATCATCAATCAAATTGTCTGGCTTTAAATTTAGAGTCTGAGATTTTCAATCTTGTCTCTAAAAAAATAAAGTCCTTACTACTACATTATATTGGTTGCAGGGTTCTGCGGTGGTCTTATTCCTAGTTAAATGAGCTATGGTAGTAAATAAGAATAAAGGATTATTTTTGTTATCTTCTGTAAGTGAAGATGTGTGTTGATCTGGCAGCACTAAGAAATTTTCTGTACTTAGGATGCTCTGTCATGCTATATGAAATACTAACAATTTAGTTAGACACTATTTACAAATGTCCAAATGTTACAATCATTTCCTTAATAAAATAACCCTGCTTTTGTGCTTGTTAATCCTCTGGATGCACTTCTCTAATGCTACAGTCTATATATACATCTTTCACAGATACTGTGGTTAGCACTCTATTTCCCCCTGCCAAAGTTAAAGGAAACTAATGTAAAAACCAATGCAGCTGTTTCTGTAAAATCTGAAATAAAATTGTGCAAAAGTATTTGACTTCTTTTTGTTTGATTGTTGTCTTTGCAGGTTGTTGCCCAGATGCCATCAAGGCGGTTGCTCGTGACACATTTGCACCCTGATGACATTCCTGTTTCATTTAAGACAAATAAAACAAAGGTCGGTTGGGACCACTTTGCAGCTCAAGACAAATCACATGACTAACAGTTCACCATGGCATAGTTATTGTAACAGTAATGAGCAATCCTTAACTCTTAACATATTATTCAGTGATTAACCTCAAAGCAATTCTATCAATTCAGTTTCAGGGATTTTAGTCAATGCTATGTCTTGGATTCTGTTTGTTTTTAGATGTTGGTGGTGTTTCGAAACCCCAAAGACACTGTCGTCTCTTATTACCATTTCATGAACAAACACCCTGTACTTCCAAAAGTCAAGTCCTGGGACAAATTCTTCTTTGATTTTATGTCTGGTGAAGGTGAGATGAATGCTCTAGGGTTCCCGAGTTTAATAATAATGTTAACTTTTGTAAAGATAACTGAGATAGACATTTGACACCGACCTTGTTTTCACACACAGTGGCCTATGGTTCATATTTTGACCACGCCCTGGCCTGGGAGAAACACAGTGGAGACCCTAATGTGATGTTTGTGACCTATGAGGAACTAAAGGAGGTAAAAGGCTTATACAGGGTTTAGATTTCATATTCTCCATATTTAATATTTATCTCCTGTGACTGAAATAAACCACCTTGATCAACTTTTAACTTTTAGTATGTTATATAGAAAATCACCTTTTTAGTCATCTGAGATGTAAAATAATGGCCTTATCTCATTTGACCCACGAAAGCAAAAAAGGTTTTCTCATTTTCTTAATCTTTCTTAGAACCTGGTTGAAGGCATAAAGAAAGTTGCAGACTTCTTCAGCTTCCCCCTGTCAGCTGAACAGGTCAAGGGAATTGCCGGAGAGAGCACATTCAGTGTCATGCAGTTAAATCCTTCTTATGGAAAAATGGCCAAAGTTATTTTCCGAAAAGGTAATTAAGCCAACTATTTCTGATGAATTTGCAGGATTTGCATTTTACAGAGCTAGAAACAGTAAATTTGTTTAATCAAAACTTTGATCTATGATCTGCGTTATAAATCAGTCATAAATTAATCAGAGTGTAGGTCACAGAAGGATGGGGTCCTGTACTGGCTCATGCTTCTTCTCCAAGTGGTGCAAGAGAAAAGTGTTATCACCCTCTCTAGAGACACAAGAAAGCAAAATCATCCATGATTTTGTGTGGGAGGGAATATCCTGTAGTGATGACGTACTCTCTTTTCTTAAAGAACAGTGACACTCATTATCATAGTTTGTAAGCTTATGTAGGGGAACAGGGTGGGTATGTATCCAAATCTTTGCTGATTCTGATTGTTTACCAGGTGAGGTAGGAGACTGGAAGAACCACTTCAGTGAGGCTCAGAGTAAGCAGATGGATGAAGAGTTCAAGAAGAAACTATCAGGAACCAGACTGGGAGCCAAGTTTAAATATGAACAGTACTGTCAGTAGTCTGGAATATTGAAAAATAAGATAGGTCTATATATACTTTAAATTGTTGTTATTTTTCAACTGTGAATTTTGCTATAAATAATTGCCACATTGAACATTGAACTCATATACGGCTTATTGTTTAATTAAACTGCTGCTGTAAATCACTAAAGTAATTTGGACCTTGACTTATCTATACATATAATAAAACTGTAAAGTTGGCGTGCCTGTACATTGAAGATATTTGCAAAAAGATTTTTCACATAAACTACTGAACAAATTTTAATGGAGTTTCGCAGGTTTATTTGGCCGAGCTTAAGGTAACCATATGGGCTTTGTTTCATCACAATTGGCCTACGGAAGGAGAATATATGCAAATTTGAAATTTAAATAGAAAACACCCTTATATCATAATAAATCTACCTTGAAAAATAATAACTTCATCTAAAAATTCAACAGAAGCGCAATTGAAATCTGTAAGGGACTGCCCCTAGAGGGCACTGTGGCCATGATTATTTTTTGTTTGTGTAGTTTTGTTGGTAGACTTAGTTTCCCAGAAGGCACCTCGGTCAGGTGGTGACGAAGCTCACCTGAGCCGAGGTAGCTCATTAGAGATGGTATAAAAAGCTGTTAGTTCTGGGAAACTGAGTCGAGCATTAAGACTGTCTAGTGGGCATTTGTTTTGTTAAAAAAAAAAAAAAAAAAAAAAAAAGGGATTTGTGTTTAACTGGCTCTGAAGGCTTGAGCTCTGTGTTATATGTAGATAAGTGGATTTAGTTTGATCTGTGTATGATGTGAGTACTGTTTGCGTCTTTAGTCCTCTTGTTTCTAGTTACCCATGTTTTGTTTCTTTCCCTTGTTTCTAGGTTTTCCCTTTGTCTCTAGTGTCTCCCCCTGTCTTTAGTCTAGGCTCTAAGCCTGTGTGTGCTCTAGGAGCGTGAATGTGTGGTACGCCGCTCGTAGGAGCGCGTGTGTGCGAGTGTCGTTCATAGGAGCGCGTGTGTGCGAGTGTCGTTCATAGGAGCGCGTGTGTGCGAGTGTCGTTCAGAGGAGCGCGCGCGTGTGTGGTTCGCTCAGAGGAGCGCGCGCGCGTGTGTGGTTCGCTCAGAGGAGCGCGCGCGCGTGTGTGGTTCGCTCAGAGGAGCGCGCGCGCGTGTGCGCCAGGCTTGGAAGATCCGGTGTGTGTTATGTTTAAAGAACCTGTGTGTTTGTGTTATGTTTATGTTGATGAATACACTTAGTGACCAGGTTTTTCCATCAATGCATTTTTTTCTTCCCTGATGGCACGGGCATATTCCAAGATGATGCCATAAATCATTGGGCAAATGATGAACAAGTGGTTTGGGGAGCATGAGACATCATTTTATTTATTCATTGTTTGGCCTGGTGGTGAATAAGACTATTTTAAATAAATAATCTTAATATACACGTGTTTAATTTAGGCTATATAACATAAATTTACATCATTATTTTACATTATCAAGCCACAATTATGCTGAATACTGAATGATAACTTCAGGTAGCTAATTGACTACACAGGTGATATGTCACTCAATCATGCACCATATCAAGGTGAAATTTCTGTTCTAACGATATGACACTGCAACAGTCAGCCAGAAAATGGTGAATAGTGAATAAGTGAGAAGAAAGAATAATAGGCTATATGTGGAGTGTTTCCTAAAACCAGAAATGTATTAGTTTATCAATAAGAAGGAAAAAAAACCTAACTGATGTATAGTAAAAATAGTCGTGGACTAACTGATATTTAGCTGTTACCTCACTTTCTTAGTCCTACTTATTATAACATCACAGAACAAATCTCATTAAAACGATAGAGAGAGCAGCACACTGAACGCTCTCTCTTCCTTTCTTTTTACGATGGCAGTTCAGGCCAAAATTGGTAATAAAGCTGGTTTATCTCTGAGTTTTAGGAGGTTGCTTGACTACATTGAAAATTTGGAAGCAAAAAACATGATTATTTGAGCCACATGTGTGACTACAGGAGTATGTTAAATACTTATGCCGGTGTTTTTACAAGAAGCATTGAAGTCAAACCAGGACTTTTAATTGTGCATAATAACAAAACTCCCTTTATTTCTCTTTATAATTCCCTGCTACACTAATGCACTTATTTTAGCATTTCACTAGTGCTTGAGTACCATCAAGATGGAAAGATTTCTCAGTGCACCAGAGCCATGCTCAGACTGCCTGCTTCACGCCTGAAACGCTGGCCTCCCAGGAACTCCTTTAATTCCACATACAGGTCCTTCTCAATAAATTAGCATATTGTGATAAAGTTCATTATTTTCTGTAATGTACTGATAAACATTA
>JAOTRS010022497.1:0-10672 GCA_028565755.1 Dinotopterus cunningtoni
CTAGGAGTGAAATTTATTTGTAAAGAACATTAGCTAACCGTCCATCGAACAATTGCGACCTTTTCTAGTTAAGGGAAAATTTTCTGGTGCAACACCCCCCCCCCCCCCAAAAAAAAAAACCTCAATATCAACAAATCTTGAATCAATTTTCAGAAGCGCGTGTGTGTGTGTGATCAGCCTTGTGCTCTGGTGAAAAGACTAGAGAAAATATCACTGAAGTAGATATTTCCTGAGTAACAATTAAGGTACGCTCGTTCTGTTTTTTTCTGTGTTTTTTTTTAGTTGTGTGTCTCTGGCTTGGGCACGAGCTCGGGCCTCCTTTGTTCCCCCTAACCGCTAAGGCTGTGAGAATAAAAGGCGAGGCAGGTGTGGCAGGTGAGCAGGCATTAAGGGTTTTTTTCATGTTTACTGTGGAAATGAAAATTGGTCTGGGATGGATGAGTTTTTTTTTCAGTCAGACTTTAGAAGAATTCTCACTGAGGATAAAACTGAAGAAAAAACAAGGTAAAAAGACAGAAAACACAAGAAGTAGAGTACAGAGGGAATGAGATTGTTTTCATCTGCACAGTGTGAGAAGGAAGGAGAAAAAAAAGGTGTTTGTGTGTGTGTGTGTGTGTGTGTGAGAGAGAGATATCCATGCACCTCATCCATGCTCCATCTGCTTTAAGCTGAATGCACTTTCGATAGCAATAAACATATAAGTAATTTAATTCTTGCTTTGTTAACATGCATTCATAGAGTGAACGCCAGCATGAAATATTACCCTGTTTCAAATAATAGACATGGATAATATTTTCCCTTTAATGGATTAAACAATTGTAATTATTGTCTTTGCAAGACAAGCGATGAGTTTGGAGGAGGTGTCCATCTACTTAATTGTCACCTTCTTAGGCATTGTTTCGTTTGGATAAGTTTGGATAAGTTTGGATAAACAAAACCGGGTGTGTCAGTGTGTCGGGAAAGACAGCTCTGTTGCCATGTGTACACTCTGAGAGATGCACCAACGGACCTGAGCAAGGCAGATCAGACCTGAACTGATTAATACCGTATACCCAGTCTCGCTTTTGCCTCCACCGTGGGCCTGGAGTGTTGATCTAGCATCTACATGCAGGTTTATAATTGCAATTGCGATTGCAAATGTTAAGAATAATTTCTATGCATTCCAAATGCATATCAATGAGATTTTCATTCATTTTTACAGAGCACTGTAATATAGAGCCGAAAAAAGAAAAAAGTCAGAATACTCTTTCCCGCAGTTGAATAGCTGGTTTTGCTACTTTTGCAAAGGGCAAGAATGAAATATGATATTGATACTATCTCATGGTGTGTCAGTTGGGAAACCTGGAATACATGTATTTTTTTTTTCCCCCTGCACTTTTTTTAATTGCAAATCAATCATGAAAATGCCTCTAAAACGCATTAAGTTAAATAATTTCTATTAAAATGTCTGTGATGTGGGTGGCACTGTGGCCTCGCATCTTCAGGGGCGAGGGTTCAATTCTCACCTCGATTCTGTGTGCATTCTTGTAGGGTTTCCTCTGCATATTCCAGTTTCCTCCCAAAGTCCAAAGACATGCAGATATTGAACATTTCTAATGAGCATTTCTAAATTCCATGTTGTATGTTAGTGTGTGTGTGTGCTTGTGTGTCCTGTGATGCATTGGCACTCCGTCCAGGGTGTATGCCCCAAGTCTTCTGGAATAGCCTCCAGGTTTCCTGTGACCCTGAACAGGATAAAGCGGTAGAGAAACAGCGATGTGATGTGCTTAGTAATGCTGGTTGTGAATTTGTTGCTCAAAAAAAAAAAAAACACGTTTTTTTCGCACACAATTTTTATTATGAATGTCAAATTACAGTAATGCAAAAATCCAGTGTAGTTAGATTAAACGTTGAAGCCTTGAGTGATCCGAGTGGACAGATGAGGCACACTGCTCAGCCTTGGAGAACATTTACCGTATACCAGATGGTGTAGGTCCAGAGCAAGCAAACACACCCCAACACTGAAATTTTCTGGTGATTGTGGTCAGGAAAAATGTCTTTATAACCACAGTGTCATAACTAAGAGGCCAAATAGAAGCTCCTTTCCCTGAACCATCAGAACCCTGAACTCATGACCACTACTCCAGCTCCGATCACTAATGAGCACACACACACAGCAGCAGGCCATAATTATGTTATAACTCTACACTCATATATAAAACATACAATATATTTGCAATGGATATACATATGCATTACACATACGTAGAGGTATGTCAATACATAGAGCCTTTTCATATGTGTATTATTTATATACTCTTTCATGTGTTGCCTTACACAATTGGAAGAAATTGTAAATTGTGTGTTGTGTTGTTATTTGGTTTAACATTACAATAACCACCAGCGATCAGTGTGGATATATATTTTGATTTGGCCCAGGTCTCATGTTAGATGCACTTCCTGATGGAACACTCCCTGTTGTCCTGGTTTAGAACTAGCACTAAGGGTACTAAGGGTTTGTGCAATAATGGTGCCAAATGCAAGCCCCTAGTTCACTAGAGAATCCTGTTTATGTACTCAGTTTATTGTTTGGTCTTTACAGTCTTTGTCTTTGACTATACATTTCTGCCGAACGTGCCACTGACAAAAAACAACATACAAATGTGACAAATAAAGCTTTGAACCTTTAATATTAGTTGTGACCCAGTGAGTTACCCAGTGGGTACAGGTAGAACAGCAGGAGGTCTTCAAGACTAAATCCTAATGTATGTCTAGTGGACATATTAAGGTTATTAATGTCACATAGGGGCCCCGGGATGGTTTCTTTAGTAGAACACTTTGACCAAAAATTCTGGTTCATTTTGATCAGTGAGAACACTGAACTAAGTTCCACGCTCGGAAACCGCGCCCAAGTCTATCTCGGCCACAGAAGAGAGTACTTGGGCACTGATCGAATCAGATATGAAAGTAGAACGCTGATAAAGTAGGAAGACACACAAGATTGTCGCTCTTACAAATTTTCCTATCAATAATATTAAGCATAGCGTGAAATTTTAATTCCTGGTTCTCTTCTTCTCTTGTGTTTTAATGGCTGCTCACAAACCACGTAGGCGCATACTGCCATCTGCTGTATTGGAGAGTTTAAATACACAATTGTACCCGAGTACAGAGAAAAATAATAATGTGAACGCTGGCAAGTGGGCGAGGGGAGAGCAATCGTTCCTGAGCACGGCCCAATATGAAAATACTCTAAGATTCTAAAGTCACTAAAGGAGGGATTAGGAGGAGTAGACATACTGTATTGTATGCCTACTGGATAGACAGACTACGGGACCAAAGTGCTGCTGCACCACTTTCTTTAGGCAGAGATCAGATATCTTATCTTAAGAGTAAAATCATTCATAAACTATAAAGAATGATGTTATGCAAGCTAGTCAGGGTGATATTTTTTTTTCTTCACATTTTAATTATAGCACCAACTGAAATGTAAAACTGAATTGTGATTAACCAGTGGATCCACCTCTGTAGGGTCACCTCCCACCCAGGTGAGTCTCTGGATTCGTTGTGTCTGTATGCACCGTAGACAGGGTCAATATTAGCATAATCATTGCGTACTGCCTTGTGATTGGTGGAGGTTGAATTTTGTCTCGGTTTACCCCGCAGAGCTCGAAGGCGACATCTGGCAGTGCCTTGGCGAGGAAGGCAGGCAGTCTGACGGAGACACACACACACACTTCGTAACAACAACAGGATGTAAAGACACATCTTCACCGCTTTTCAGAGGTAACGGTGTGTTTTATTTATTTTACTTTTAAAGAAAGTGTAACATGAACAGAACATGTGCTTTGCGTGGTTTCGTTCCTGGGGTTTACATTAACCAGGCGCGAGGACGCGTTTTTATAAGAAGTTAAAACGGCTTAAGTCTGTTCATTCCTAACGTTTATTTAGTTATTTTAAAAAAAAAATCTTGGTTATTCTAGGAAATATCCTCTAACAGAGTCTGTCTCAGTGTTTCCACAAAACCCCGAAAAGTTTCCCAGTTCCGAGTAGCTCCGTTTCCAAGGGTTGTGTTGGGTTGTATCCAAAACGCCCCTCCTTGTCCTACCTAGGTGCACTACCTTCGAAAGATAGTAATACACAAGACTATGCACTACAAAGTGGTGTTTAAGTAGGTTTGGAATACAGCCCTAGTTGCCCTGGGTCGTTTTGCCTTTTCTTGGCTTTTGGAAGTGAATATCAAACCTTTTTCAGGCTTTTTTTTTTAAATTTTTTTAAACTCTGGTTTCTTAGTAATAATTTACTCGTTTTTCCCTCCTGTGAGAGGTGTCAAAGCAAACTCCCACGTAAATACTATTCCCCTTGAATTAGTCATTGCTTTAACTTAGTCATTTTCCCAAAATAGTCAGACTATTTAAATTGTTTAACTATATTAAAATATTTGAGGTTTTTTTTTTCCCTTTTTTTTCTCAGAAGTATTTTGATATACCTGTGTAAAGGTATACCGTGATACCGAAACTTGTTATACTGTTTGTTAACTGAGCCATCCATCCAACCAAGGAACCGTGGAGGCCAACAGTGTTCCCATTTTATACGACCGTGGTAGGACCTCCGGTTAACATTCACACACTACAGGCAATTTGGGAACGCAATTTATTTTGCATGTCTTTGGACTGTGGGAGGAAACCGGACTACCCGGAGGAAACCCATTAAGCATGAGGAGAACATGAAAACTCCACACACAGAACCCTCGACCCTGTCGGTTTTACGAAGTGACAGTGCTAACCACTACGACACCGTGCCGCAATAACTGAGATGTAAAAGAGAAAAATGTTGTACTGTAGCTTACGGCCGGAGAGAATTATTCTGATCAGAGATAAAAGACAGGATAAACAAGGGTACAGTCAGATAAGCAATGGAAAGCTCTATCCTGTCCCGCTAACATTTTGCTTAAATAAGGCTACGTTCACATATGAGGAGGGAAAGAAAAAAAAAATCGGATTCGGGCCAATTCGTCTGGCAGTGTGAACATAGCCTTATTTCATAAATACAGCAAAATGTTAGAGGACAAGACATTTTCCACTCTAATTTGGCCCACGTCTGTTTGTGGTCGTAAATCAGATACAGATCAGATTTTAATTAATTAATTAATTAATTAATTAATTAATTAATTAATTATTCTTATGTTGTCCAAAAGAACAAAATAATAAAATGAAATAGTTGATTAAACTTTAAGGCATGTTTCATCTTTAGGGCACTAATTCAACGTCACATTTCACATTAAAAGGTTCGAGTAGGATTTTAGCTGCACGGCTGCATTGGATGCGAATGTTAACTAACAAAAACGGGGCAGCAAAGCATCCTTTACGTTTATTGAAATAGATAAAAAGGTAACAACAGTGAAAAATAATGTAGGTATTACATCTTATAAATGTTTAGGGTGATGTTGTAAAAAAATTTAAAAAATAAAATTTAAAAGGCGTGTATCGCAACTGCTATGTGTTTGAAGAGACCTCAGAATAAATGGCCGAACGTGGATATAAGTGAACCTGACTGAAGGGGAAAAGGAACGCTAAAAGTTTAAAAGCAAGACCGAAAGAAACTAAAGAGGTTGCCGGATCACGTGAGCACATCACGTAACACTTAGTTCCTGTGCGCATGCGAGTCACGTTAGGAGCGTGATCTGTTCAGACTAATGTCAGACACGGGTAACATAAAAAAACATAATATGAAGAAATTAGATTTTGTCAGAAAATCAGATATGGGCCACTTTTGCCTCTAGTATGAACGTAGCCTGAGACACACAAATAGCTTTCGGGACTGTAAGGGTGCAAAATAAATATGAGGTAATAGCTCAGTGGTTAAGGCTTTGGACTACAGTTCAATGCCCTTAACGCTTAACTGCTCAGATGTATAATGAGATTAAAATGCAAGTTTCTCTGGTTAAGGGGATTTGCCAAATGGCCGAAATAAAAATATAATTTGTTCCAAACTGTTGCCAAAAATAAATTAATGCAAATTTCTTAATCATATAATTGCCGTTTTTCAAATAGAGTCGTGTGATTTAATTGCTTTTGCAATTTTAATCAATCTTTTATAGTTCAGTCAGGTGGATCAGTTTTCAACTCGGAATCGATTCACCCCTTTTTAACTATTTAGGTAAACTTTCCAATGTTATATTCCCTAAAATCGATGAAAAACATATAACGCTTTATATAATTATTTTATCGCTTTATATGAGACATGACATTTTGAAAAGTGCACAATACAAGCTACACAATTCCAGTGCATATTAGATAGTGTAAGTAGTTCTTAGTCCTTTAAAACTAGTAAGAAATATAGCTGCATGAGAAAAAAATCAGATGCTCAACGTTAGTGGTAGCAAATCTAATTAAATCAAATCAACAGCCTGTACTATGATTCAAAGCTTTACTTTCACTCCTGTCTTCTTCAGACTTTACTTTGCAGTACCGTATGGAAACATTCTAGACGTACACAATCTCTTCCTGTCCTCCAGGATGTTCTCTCTGGGTGAAGTATTTTCTTCGGGTCACCCAGGGGTTTTCCTTTAGAGGTCAGAGAACTGTGTATGGTGCAGAAGTGTGATTCTGTGGTTATATAATGAAGTTGTGTAGATTTAGATGCCAGTTGCAGCTTTTTGACAAAAATAAATTTAGATTTTTATTTCCTGGGATTTCTCGAAGTCCCTACATGGTTTCCAGGGTCTTTAGTCAAAAAAAAAAAAAAAAAACAGTTTAACTTTGGTAATTAGGTCTTCTTTTTAGGCCAGTGTGTTTTTTGCCAGTAAACTTTATTTTTGTTTCATCTGATTCGAGCAAAACCAGTTCCAGTAAAAGTTCCAGTAGCGTTTATTGAAATTAAGGCACTTAGAATAACAGGTTTTCTTCTTCTCACCAAGGGGGTTTGTTGGCATGGAGACGGTGTCTAAGGGTGGATTTACCGAATTGCTCCTAGCTTTCGCAAATTATAATCTTTGGAGAAACTTCGCCTCTTTAATCATCCTCTTCACTTTTTTACGTAGGCGCAAATTACACCTTCATCCTCTCTCAGGTAGATTTATTACAGTTTGTTTTAAACATCCTAATTATTGTCCTAACAGTGGATACAGGCGTTTTTAGGTAATATGGATAAAGGCGATTTATTTCGGTGATATTTCTCTTATTAACTGCACAGACATTTCTCCCATCTTTACAAAGGGTGCCAATAATTCTGCAGATGACTGTATTTGACTAGGTAGCTCATGGCAATATGTTTGGGAGGAGGCCATGACTATTATAAATCTTCTTCTGTGTTTGTAGATCCTGGTCCTTAGATATTTCTTAGTCAATAAAACAAATGTTATTAAGTCATGTTTTACCCTCCATATTACCATTAATGGATTCAGGGAGTTTCTTAAGGCCTGTGCTTACTTGTGTTGTGTTTCCAAACTGACTTTATTACATACACACATAAACAGTAATGAATATAATTGAAAAGTTTATTAATTTGTGGAAGACATTAAGTGCAGCCCTGTAAAGCCTGAAATATATGTGCTGTTAAACCTTGTGTTTACGTAGTCATCCAGTGTATTTGTTCAGATATTTGCCTCTTGCGTGTGTTACTGAAGGATACCAGCAGGTGGCACTTAATAAGACAGTTCTGCATGAAGCAAACAAACATTTAAGGAGCTTAGTTTATGCCAAGATTACAGTAGAGAAAGCATCAGAGACGAATGTGAGGCAACTAAGTCAAGCAAATTGATGCCTCACCTCGAACGTTTCCGCCATTTTTGATGTGCACGAAGCTACGCACCAAACTAACACAACATACACAAGGCATCGTACGCATAGTTAAAAGCAAATATATTTCCAGTACAGCTGGTTCATTTCTTTTAATTTTATTCCTCAACCACTAGGAGGCGTCATGCTATAAGGTCGTCCCTGCTTTTGTCTGTCTGTTTATTAATTTTCATAACTTTTTTCAATCCAAACAAGATCAAGGTCGTACCAAGGTCAGATTACTAAAAGAGATTTTTTTTTTTCTTTTTTAATAGCTTCCTTTTGTGTTTGTCATATAGAGAGATTACTTATACGTTCACGCTAAGGGACCCGTGTTCCAGTTGTTTACGTTTTTTAAAGAAGATTTATTTCTTTGTCGCCTGTCTCGTAGTCTGTCCGAAGGAAATCCTTGTTAGTGCAGCGTCTTGACGATGTTTAGTGTAGGATTTGTCTGGATTTGTCCTTTCTTCCGTGAGATGAACTGATAACACTTTGGCAGCGATTCAAATATGGTGTTTTTACAGGTATTATGCAAATTACTAGCAAGTAGGACTAGGAATGTTGGCAGATTTCCATAAGCAAGGCCACTGGATTAGCAGATTATCGCAGGTTGACGTCAGTATTACGATACATGCGCTCTAACCGAATCGGTTTTATTTATTTGTCCCTATCTCTAACATTTTATGTTACATGATTTAAAAAAGGCCTGCAACATCATTCATTTTATAAATGAATTAATTTATCGATTGATTTATTTTATCCCTTTAATCCCGCTGTAATTAAAACAGTATGTGCAGGAAAGTTCTGTCTCTCCTGACAAAGAGGTAAATGTTTTATATGGTAATGAAATAGAGGCATTGTTTTTTATTTGACTCTCATAGAAATGTACTGCAGTCAACACTGACACACCCTGTTTCAGCTCCCTATCTATCTTTTTCAAGAGTTTGGTGTTTTTCCACTGAACTGGTAAAGGCTTTTGCATGTTGAAGGCTAACACCTGCTGACTCGTGCGCCAGTAGCTTGCTTTTAAGTCTGGGTTTACAGCCAGGATTTCATGTTTGTTTGTTTTTCTTTCCCCTGAAATGTCTTTTTTTTTGGAGAAAGCTAGCTTTATACTTTTGTATTTCATACGCTTGGAGAAAAAAAACTTGGTCTTCTTGCTGCCCATGCACATAAATCCGATCGTTAAATTAAACCCCTTGCTTGTGAGTTCCTGCTCTTGTGATGTGTCTGTCCAGTTCGAGTGCTTTTCGAGGAGCTCTTAAGACGAAGATGCTTCCAGCCACAAAGTATAACTGAACTAGCTAAGCTCTCTACTGTACTGTATAGTATAGTGGCAAGAATTATTGCCTTCTAACCGAGCCCTATCACGGTTGCAGTGAAATATATGATGTATACGGTATTAATGACGTTTAATAATCAAGTCAAACCCCAGTTTGGATTGTGCAGAATAACAGAACACCGTTCTGAGAGTAAAAACTCCATTTATTTCTCTGTATAATCCCCCATCACCATCGACGTAGAAAGTTTTCCCAGTACCCCGGAGCCATGATAAGACTGCCCACTTGACATCTGAAACGCTGGCCTACCAGGAATTCCGTTATTAGCCCAAACATGTGGAAATGGCTTGAAGCGAGGTCAGGACTGTACGGGGCACGTGGCAATAACTCCCAGCTGAGTTCCTGTAATGTGGAAGTGGTGTTGGTGAATGATTGTGTGTATAGTTCACACAGACTGATGCGTCTCCTCCGCAAGTTGGCGATAAGATCAAAGAACGACTCCAGTGGCCTCTGAGCCACTATATTCATGAATCATGAGAGATTTCATCACAGGTCCCACAGGTTTGATTTGAACACGCCTTGTAGATATTCTTCAAATTTAATGTAACATGTCGTTGGCATTTCCATCCATCTCACAAACGTACTACGGTGCCACCACTAATCCATCTTTGGGAAACCCTCCTATGGCGTGTTATCTTTGGTCGCCCTTTTTTTTTTTTTGTTTCTGTTTTTTTTGCACCTGAATTAGGACCGATAAATAGGTTTATGAATAAGATGTTGGTTTGTAGCTAATGTTTTTTTTTATTAGTGTTCTTTAATACATTATTTAAAGGGCTGTGTGCGTTTAGCGGTGTTTTAACTAAGCTGCGAGTCTAATGAGCATTTAATGCTTCCCACAGGTACAAAATGAACATGGGAGAAGAGGCTGGGTGTCATGGCAGTGTTTTTTGTTTTTTTTTAATCATTTCGAAGAAGTAGTACAGACTCAAGGGTCAGGACTGAAAGCTTGTGCGTTATTACAAAACTGTAACCTAATAATGATGTAATGATGAAAGAAGTAAGTGTCCAGCCTAAGACTTTTTTTTTTTTTTTTTTTTTTAAATAATTACTCAGCCTGAAATAAAACAAGTCAGGTGGGTGTAGTTTCAAGTAAGTTAGGTTAATTTCAAACCCAAAGTACTTGCCTGTGTACATCAGTCATCTGTAACATGGACGTCCTCAAACCTCCATAAAAGGTCAGGTTCATGGACAGCCAGAAGCATTACATGAACCATCAGAGCGTAAAAGCTGAAAGGCAGAAGTCATCGATTTTGCACTCACTTCCATGTCAATAAAAATATTTAATAATATAGATAAATATTGATACTAAGACTAGCTTATATAAGTTGACCTTTCATCAGGTGTTTGTTTGTGGCTTACAGCTGCACAGACAGATGAATAATTCGCTGTGCATAAGGCTGTCTGCTACACACGGTGATAAACGCTCCGAATACAAAGGGATAAGAGCCACTGGAGCAAGGAACACGGGAACATGAAAAGGTCAGTGGTGAAGCATTTGTTGGATCATACAGTGGCTTGCAAAAGTATTCGGCCCCCTTGAACTTTTCCACATTTTGTCACATTACAGCCACAAACATG
>JAOTRS010022530.1:0-10669 GCA_028565755.1 Dinotopterus cunningtoni
TTGTCAAGTGCATTTGCAAAACCCATCAAGCACCATGATGAAACTGGCTCTCATGAAGACCATCCCAGGAAAGCAAGGCCAAAACTTACCTCTGCTGGAGAAGAGAAGATCATTTAGAGTTACTGTACCAGCTTTCCTTATAAGCTTTCCAAGCACCTACAAAACTGTTTTGAAGGAAAAAAAGTGGTGGAGGGTCAGGGTTAGTTTGGTGGTTAAGGCATTGGACTATGGTTCAAAAGGTCCCAGGTTCAAACCCCACAACCACCAATTTGCCACTGTTTGTCCCTTGGACCAATATATCATATATATATAATAAGATAAAAATGTAAGTTGCTCTGGATAAGAGCATCTGCCAAATGCCTAGATGTAGATGTTCTGGTACACTCCAGCAACACAGTCACTGTGGGAGCCCCCACAGAGGTACTGCAGAAAGGTTTTATATTTACATCTAGTTTTGAGTATTTCCACGTTTTCTTACCTCAAACAACCAATCTTTGTTTGTCCATTAAATAACAGACAGATCATAGGTTTAGTTCCACTTTTAATGTGAAATGTTAAGAATACAGACGTACAACTTTGATAGGCAGGTTTTCTTCACATCACAGATTGGGGGGGGTGAGGGATTTGGGTGTTATGGGGGTTACAGTTAGTTGTTTTCACAACGTGGCCCCTCCTGGGTGGACGAGGGGCTTCTACAAAAAAAATTTCACTCAAACGTCAGTTGAGTATCCTTCGCCATAGAATTTTAAGTGAAAAAATATAGAAATGTTAATATGAAAAAAGAGAAGAGGTTGTGTTTTTATTGTGATTTTTTAAAGTTTTTATCCCTGTAGTGTAGAAACTAATTATGATGTAAAGTGAAGGCCTTTTTTGAATTATCAAGACTGGCTTATTACTGTATATTACTTAATTATTTCTCAGATAAGATATTTGCGTATTATTTTTTATAAATGTGCGACAAAACAAGGATTGTAAGATTGATCATACAGAACATTACATATGAACTACATGTATGTGCGTAAGATTGATCATACAGTGCGAATGCGTAGTGTGAGTTAAAAACAAGCAAACAAACAAAATCACCCAAATTACCATATAGTACTTGATAAAAGTAGTTGGAGTTACTATTCTAACTTCAGGGGGCAGTGGTAGTTCAGACTGCTAGACTCAGCAACGTTATGTGAAAATAAAATGAAGTTAGCTGATAACCTGAATGTACTGATTGATCAGGGTATCACATCTATGGAGTTTTTCTTTCCTGATGGCAGAAGCATATTTCAAGACTTAAATGGTGAAAGAGTGGTTCCTGTGAGCATGAGGAATCATTTTCACACATGAATTGGCCACCTTATTGAGTGCCGGAATTTTATTGAGTGTGGGAGTTTTACTGAGTGTCGGCCAGACAGTGTATATATCAAATAAAATCTGCTTTGCAAAAGGCGGTGAGACTTTTTCTGGATGGAACAAACATATGGCGGTGAGACTTTCTCTGGATGGAACAAACATGCTTCAATGTAACCAAAAGATAAATAAATAATCCATTATAACGAAATAAACAGCATGCATATGATATTATGACAGCTGTGTCCTTGATTGATCATTGTAGCACGAAAAACATGATCAGATAATTATGACAATTTTTTTCTTTGCTTGAACATTTTAATTTCATTTAAGTTTTGAAGCCAATGATCCAAGTGTATGTAAAACATCTGTATAGTTTGGTGAAATACGGTATATTCAAGTGAATTCTGCGAGAGCAGAGGCACTGCCTTCTATCTATAACCGACCGAGAACATGTACAAGTGTTCGCACAACACAAACAAAGTCATAGCATTAAGATGTGAGATTTGACTACTGGTGGGTGCTCACAGCCTGAAGGTGACGTTTGACACAAAAACAGCACTCATGTCCCTCTGCATATGCTGCATTAAATGATTGTTTCTACTGCGTGCGATTCCTTCAGGCACCTGACCTGCTTTAGTTCTGCTTGACAGTATGTGTGCATACGTGCACAGCTGTGTCTGTGTCCGTGAGCGTGTGTGTGTGTGTGTGTGTGCTTATAAATTCTGATACGAGTGTATGTACTGTACATGTATTAGTATTTCAAGGTGTGACTTTGCACATGTGTGTGTGTGTGTGTGTGTGTGTGTGTTGATTATCCTGTAATGATTTTATAGCCTCTATAAAACTAAGTTGGATGGCTGTAGTAAATCTAAAAGATGGAGAAAGAGATTAGGTAGTAAAAAATGAGATTGAGCCAGACTCATCAATGAGTCTTCATCTGTCACCTCAACCCCCTCACACACACATACACACATTTTGCAGCTCCTTTCTTAAACTAAAAACCCCTTAATTTACTTAATTTTTTTTTTACAGCCTACAGCTTTCTTCTCTGTGCCAAGAAGATTTGGCAAAAAGCAGAAACGTCATTCAAACCCTGACATTTTAAACTTCTCCTGCGGCCAGTTTAGTTGTCTATGATTTTACTGAGTACATAATTTGCGCTATCCGTGTTGTGTTAGCGTGGCATGCAAAGTAACAATTTGAGCATGATGAATTAATTTTATGTTAATCATAAGCTTTGAAACGGTGGTTGAAGCAGGAGCAAGCTTGTTAAGCTAAGAGCAAGCTAGCGCAAGTTAAGTCAAGTAGGCTTTTATGGTCATTTCAACCATGTACTGTACAGTTCGGTACACGGTGAAACGATAAATGAACAAAGCTAATAAGAAGACAGATTTTTAAATTAATAGAAAAGTCCTATACAAAAGAGACAACGTAAAGTGCACGTGCAAATGTGGCAACAACAGCGACAAAGTGACAACACGACAACATGACACATTTCAATACTTCGTTAGAAAATGGGGTAACGAGCTAACGACTGATCGGGCCACTCGGGTTCTTTTAACCCATCCATCATAAAGTTAAATTTAAATTTAAGTTCAGTTTAATTCCAACTTTAGCTTCCAACTTTGTGGCAACAGTTTGGATCAGAAACACCTAATGTCGCCTCCGAGTGGCGCAGTGGTAAAGCGCTCGCCCTATCATCCGGAGATCGCTGGTTCGATTCCCGGGTGATGCTGTAATCTCTCGCATCTGGAGGTCTAGAGAAAGCTTATTGGCCGAGCTCTCTCAGAGGGGAGGGATGAGAGGTACTTAGTGCTTCCACATTAATCACGGCTCCACAGCCAATCAGGAGCGTCTGTGAGCTGTCCTCCGAGTGAGTTACGCCGCCCCAAATGGTGCGTGAGCGAGCAGTTCGAAAAGATGCAGTTGGCTGGCGTCACGTGATAGTCTTTGGCCCTCCCAACTGAGTGGTAGTAGTAGCCTTAATGTGGGAGCCCCCTAGTGACGGGGAGGAATTGGATACGACTAAATTAGGGAGAAAATCTGGGAAAAAAAGAAACACCCAATGTTATGGCCAGGTGTCCACATACTTTTGGCCATGTGGTGTACTTTATATGAAAACTGGAATAGAACATTTCCATGCTATAAAAACCTTCTGATGTCAATTTGCCCCTTAACTGTCATGAAAAAAGCCTTTATAACGTATAACTAAATTGACACTGTAATGACATTTACTGTAGCATTACACAGCCTTATTTAAACACAAAAATAAATAAATAAATAACAAATCAGGGGAACTTAATAACAATGATTATTAATTATATATCAGAAAACTTGTTACAGTATCATGGTCGCACAAAGCTCATCTCCACACATGAGGACCAAACGCTAGCCTGTCTGGTCCAATCCCATAGACCAAGCCAATGTAGCACAAACTGCTGGGAAAAGTCAATGCTAGCCATAATACAAAGGCACCAGAACACCCAGTACACCACAGCCTGCTGTGTATTGGGCTCAGCGGGCAAAGAGACCAAAGTTGTTGAACTTCCAAAATCCCAATCCAATCAAGGACTCATGGGAGGCACCAGACAAACGAGTCTGATCCATGGAGGCCCCATCCCATAAACCACAGCACCCAAAAGATCTCGGTGCACAAGGCAAAGCTAGAACCTAGGTGGTTTTAACATTAAAGGATTAAAAGTTTAAATGTCTGATCAGTGTGTACTGTGTATGAATAGAATATGACACATTAGAACAGAACAATGTGCATTATACACCACAATGCTTTTAAAAGACCATGTTGATAAGGTTTATATCAATCTGCCTGTTGTGTTGTGTATTGCTCTATCATGCCGATAACAACTTTAAACTGCAATAACAACATCGTTTTATAAGGAGTGTATTGAAAGCGTAGTGTGAGAAATATGCGTAATTTTGGGAAGGAGTCACCAGTGACAGCACATTATGACAGTAAGAGGTAAAACTCGTCAGACAGTGAAAATTGTTCAGGATGGATAGAATGATTTGCAATTTCCTGATAACATATGCTGCTTTTTCTGGCTTATTACCTTTGAGAAAGAGAGAGAGAGAGAGAGAGAGAGAGAAGGCAGTCTGGTGAGGGAATGACTGTTTACAGCTGCTAATTCACAGGAACTAGTTGTAGAAATGGATTACAAATGTACCAGCAGATTCTTTAATTATTATACATTCTTTAGTAAATAATAAACTGTTATATTTAAAAACAATTGTTTTAGATGAGTATAACACTTCAGGATGTGGGCTTTCATGGCAATAAATTTAGGATGCTATTAAGTTAAGTTCAGCCTTTATTCATCACATATACAGTACATTACTGTGCAGTGAAATTCTTTATTCTTTACATATCCCAAGTTTTTTGTTAACAGAGGTCTGAGGTCAGTGCGCAGGTTCAGCCTTTATACGCCACCCCGGAACAGACAGGGTTAAGGGCCTTGCTCAAGGGCCCAACAGTGGCAACCTATAGCGGAGCCGGGGCTCGAACCACAGACCTTCCGATCTCTTAACACATTGAGCCACCGCCCCATAAGCTCCTAAGAATAGTTTCCTATAACTGCACAAGCTGTCATGTTTTACTTACCTACTGTAGATATGTATAATTTAGTATTGAAATATCTAAACACCATTTTTGTTTTGTTTTGTTGCTTTTTATATGCATACCATTCTTTCATATAGCTATTTAAACAGGTATACAAACTAGTATTTTTTTTTTATACAGTAATCTATAAATAAGGCGGTGTAGTGGTTAGCACTGTCGCCTTGCACCTCCAGATTCCGGGTTTGATTCTCGGCCAGGGTCGATTCCCGCCTCTGTGTGCATGAAGTTTCCTGGTGGGTTTCCTCTGGGTACTCTGGTTTCATCCCACAGTCCAAAAACATGCATATTAGGCTAATTGGTGTTCCCAGATTGTCCATAGTGTGAGTGTGTGTGTGTGTGTGTGCCCTGCAATGGATTGGCACCCTGCCCAGGGTGTACCACGCCTTATGCCCTAAGTCTCCTGGGATAGGCTCCAGGCTCCCCGCGACCCTGAATACAGGATAAAGCAGTATAGACGATGAGTGAGTGAGAGTGAGTAATCTATAAATAGATGAGCGAGCCACATCTGGCTAATTGCAGTAGTTAAGCACGCTATAAGCTCCATCTGTAGCTCCACTGGGTTTTATTAGATACACCTGCAGTTCAGGTGCAGTTCAGTCCAAAGAGCCAAGCATGAAGAATGATTCTCTTTCTCTGTCTTTTCTCACTATTAAGCTCCAGCAGTCGTTTGTCTTCTAGCGCATTGCTCCTGCTCCTTATCACTTATCACCTCCGTTTTCCCTCATCTCTGGCCGTTTATCTAATATGGCGCCTTGCCATTACTCTTTGTCTGCGCGCTGCTAAAAATATGCATCCTATAGTGAATTGATCCTCCACCTAGCCTGGGCTCTATAGCGTCTACAGTATGAGAAGTTACTCGCTTGGTTACAGTGAGTAAATTCGTTCAGGGTTTAATCAATACTGCTCACAGTTGTCTAACTTGGACAGGTTTGGAAATTGCCAAGATATGCGACAAATACAATGCAATAAACACTAGGTCTAAACCAAATCTACGTTTCTTGTTGGAAGACCTGAATGATATTCTCTAAATGTTCTGACCAAAGCTTATAAAGGTACACTTCTCTTTGGGACATTTGAGAGCTCTCAGAGATGTGTCATTCGATACAGAAGTGCACAAATGGGCTTTGCAGCAGCATGAACTGACATTTTATTTTATTCATTTCAGTTTTAAGTGCAGTACAGAAAACCTGTCCCTGGTCTGCTTAAAAATCACAGTATGTGGTTTCAGGTTCACCTCAAGTCAGCCTGGGTGTGGATTGCACCATCTATGTAAGGTATCTATACTCCTGGGACTGGACATCGTGTCACGTTACATCGTGCTTCAGAAGCAGCTCATTTGTGCAAAGCATATGTGGTTACAAAATGTTTCTCTAGGTCACTGATGTAATGGGTCCTATGTTATGTGTCAATATACTGTACTGTATGTATAACACTATGGAATTGCATATGACTGGAAATTGGATACTGCAGTCAGTTCAGTTTGTGGTTGTGGTGCACATATTTGCATGAAGAGCATGGCTTAAGATGCACTTCTCGTGACAACTGCAACAATTGATCTGGAGTGAGAAAGACATGCTTGAAGTTAGCGGTGCATGAGGACCTGCCTAATACTATACGCCTGAGTGGCTGAGTGATTAAGGCTTTGGACTACAAACAAGTCCTTGAGCAAGATGCTCATGTTTGGATGTCAAATGTCTGCCAAATGGTTTGCACAGTCATACAAGGAGCAAAGAATCATAAAGAGAATTGACAGATTGATAAAATAATCTACACAGCAGAAATGATTTCTAAAATGATAATTGTACTGTACATGTGTGATGATGAAACAAAGCTCAGAATCAATCCCGGAAAGCCTCGTAATTAAATATTTGGGGTAATTGTAAAAATGCAAGGACCACAATTATATTACTGTATTTAGGCACAGCACTATTACATTCATAACCATTGTATATATGATACTACTGTATATACTGTGCATAACTAAAATGCTTGTTAATTCTTGTACGGCTATCTGGCATTAGAACATGTGCTTATCACACATCATTTTAAGCAAACATAAATGAGAGCAATAAAAGGAAATCATTGACAAACAATGTATAAAAATGTGAACCTATGATGTTATGAAACGAAAACCTTTCACAAACAAGTCCAGAATTGATCACGGAGGTCATCTGACTCAAATAATCGAGTCGACTTACAGTAAAAATGCCGATAGTCATATGATTAGCAAGGACCACAACTACATTACTTAGAGGCCGCTATGATATAATATCCAGAAGGCCGACACTCTACAGTATATGATTAGTGGTGGAAAAATATGAGAGTAACTCTCCTTCTCTACTAGGCATACATTTGGCATGTTTACACGCTATTGTTGTATTATTGAATTTTAATACTTGTCCTTGTTTGTAATTAAAGCTTACATTTTTTATTCAGGCCCATTTTCTTATATTTTTTTTTTGCATATTAAAGGTTTAGCATTCAGTCATTTTAGTTTGGCATCCAGTAAAGATCATCAATGTGGAGAGTAGAATAGAATACTATAGTCCCCTAATGTCATTTACACTGTGACCTTCTCATGCTACAGAATGTAAAAGTGAATGCTATAGCTATCTGTATGGATATGAATATGGATAATTCACCAGACTGCAGTGTGGAAAATGAGCACACCTGGCCCTGCATCAATAATGTCTTTACTATGCGAAGACTTAATTAAAATGAAGTGTCTCCTTCGCCTCCACAGAAGGCATGAATTGCATCTAATCTGAAAAAAAAAAAAAAAACATTTTGAGGTTATTTTCATTAATTTGCTAACATTTCCATATTTATTTAACTAAGCTGGCTTTTTTTTTGCTTCTTTGTTACACTAAGTAATGAAGTCTATGCAGCAAGTCAATCTCTAGTTAATGACATAAATAGTGCAAGAATTAAGATTAAATTATGTTTTCGGGCAAAATGAACCTTTAAAGGTTGTAACTACAGTGGGACCTTGGATTGCGAGCATAATTCTTGATCCTATATCAAACACTCGTAAATCAAAGCGAATTTCCCCATAAGAAATAATGAAAACTCAAATTATTTGTTTCACAGCCCAAAAAATAAATGCATAAAAATAATTAACAAAAAATATAAAGTAAAAATAAAACAAATTAAACTGTACTTTACCTTTGAGAAAAGTAAAAATAAATCCTGACGGATAAGTGTTTCTGTTAGTGTTTGTGCGCGCATGTGTTGTGTATGTGTGTGTGTTTGTGTGTGCATTCGCTGTGTAACTGTGTTTGTGCATGCACGTGTTTGTGTGTGAAGCTAAAGTAAGAGGAGAGGAGGAGTGAGCCCCTTCCCTCTCCCTCTTCTCTTTTTACACAGTAACCCTTCCTTTTCTCTTATTTGAGTTTCTCTCTCTCTCTCACACACACACACACACACACACACACACACACACACACACATTAACAAGAGACTGTTTTATAGAGAAAATTAACAAAGAACATCGCTAACGACACACGAGTGAGCGCACACTAACGGAATTACTGCTGTAAAGAATCGTGACAGAGCAGTGTTTCCGTTAAGTGTGTGTGTGTGTGTGTGTGTTTGTGTCAAGGCGAGAGGAGGAGGGGTGGGTGTATGAGTGTGAAGGCTATAGGAGGGGGGAAAGGAGCACCCTGTCCAATGACGTGCGTGCGCACACTCAAAATGCATGCAGGCTGACAGAGAGAGAGAGAAATTTAACCTCTCTAATAAGACTTGCTTCTTGAAATGACGGCTTTCACGCACACACTCATACAAACAAAAAACAAAATATGTTTCACACACACACACACATAGTCACAGTGTTATAGTTAACAGTACATGCATGCACGAATGTTGATTATGCCAGTGAGAGACGCGCACTAAAACCGAGCAGGGGAGATGATTATCCACAATTCTGCAGCACGCAAAAGAGAAAAAACGTTGGCTCTGTTGTGATCACGTGACACTCGGCGTCAAAACAAGAAGCGCATGCGTGCTACATGATACTCTGTATTAGTAAACCAAGACTTTATTTAGTCTTATTTAAGACTTAATTTATTAAAAAACCGCATTACTCGCAATCCGAGGTTCCACTGTAATTAGTTACTTTTTTGCATGAAAAAAAATTTAGCAACTTGTTTCTTTTTCTTTTTTTTTACTTTCATTTAAGTACTTTTTTGTGACAAAAATCCATTTTTGTGATATTCTGGTCATTCAGTACATTGAGGTCATCAGCTGACTTTATTTTATTGCCACACAACATTGCTGAACCTACACCTGACCAACTGAAGCAACCCCGGATCATAACGCTGTCTCCAGAGGCTTGTACAGTGCATCATGGGTGCATCGCTTCATGCGCTTCCCTTCCCTTTCCTTATGCACACTCATCTCTATAGAATGGGGTCAATCTGAACTCCTCAGACCACATGACCTTTTTCTATTTCTCCAAAGTCCAATCTTTGTGCTCCCTAGCAAATTTCATTCTTTTTTACTGATTTGTCTCCAGAGATTTAGTCCAAATCCTGTGAGTTCTTGTCACATTGTGTGTGTGTGTGTGTGTGTGTGTGTGTGTGTGTGGATATGTTCTTAATTTTACTATTAAACATAGCTTTGATTTCTACTTTGGGTTTTTTATGATGCAACTTTACCAAGCATTTAAATGATCTCCTTTCATAAGCTCCCTTACGCAAAGAAAATATATCCCTATACATTAACTGTCAGTATATTAAATGATTTAGTGTTCTGATCTACTGGTAAATTGCAAAGATTTTATAATGTTAATATTCCTCGTTGCTACACTAACTGATACTAACTAATAATTAACAGAAAAAAAGATATTCATATTCAAAAATATATTCACAATATACAGAATAATATACAGTGAAACCTCGGATTGCGAGTAACGCGGTTTGCGAGTGTTCCACAAGACGAGCAAAGATTTTTAATACATTTTGACTTTAAAAACGAGCAAGTCTTGGTTTAGGAGTACCGAGTATCATGTATCACACATGCGCTTCTTGTTTTGACGCCGAGCGTCACTTGATCACAACTGAGCCAACGTTTTTTTCTCTCTCTTGTGCTGCGGAATTGTGGGTAATCGTCTCCCCTGCTGGGTCTTAGTGCTCGTCTCTTACTGGTATAATCAACATCCGTGCGCGTGTGTACTGTTTACTATAACACTGTGAGCACGTGTGTGCGCGTAAAACATATTTTATTTTGTGTTTGTAAGCATGTGTGTACAGCGCGCATGTACTGTTTATTATAACACACGTGTGTGCGCGCATATAAAGCAAAAGAAAGTCTCATTAGAGGGTAAAGATAAATTTTTTCTCTTACTCTCTGTAGTTAGTCGTTATGTGTGCGCGAGCATAATTTGACACTGTGCTCCTTCACACACACACACACACACACACACACACTCTCTCTCTCTCTCTCGCCTTTACAGCCCCCCTCTCATCTTCCCACACACATAGAGACGCACACTCTCTGCTCTACACAGAAACAGTGCTCTGTCGCAATTCTTTTTAAAGGTAAAGTGCAGGTTCATTTGTTTGTTTCTTTTTTTTACTTTACAGCAGTGATTTCGTTTTATACGCTCATCAGTGATGTTCCTTGCTAATTTTTCCGATAAAACAGTCTTTCTGTTAATGTGTGTGTGTGTGTGTGTGTGTGTGTGTGTGT
>JAOTRS010022567.1:0-10668 GCA_028565755.1 Dinotopterus cunningtoni
AGGTTTTTAGCCTGGACTTAAACACTGAGACTGTGTCTGAGTCCCGAACACTAATTGGAAGACTATTCCATAACTTTGGGGCTTTGTAAGAAAAACCTCTGCCCCCAGCTGTAGTTTTCATAATACGCGGTACTGATAAGCAGCCTGCATCCTTTGATACACTGTGTGTATAGTGTGTATTGTGTGCAGTTTGTGTACTGTTCATTGTTAGAGTTTGTATTGTAATGTATTGTGCACATCATTAAACAGTGTAAAGAGTGTCAAGTAGCTGTGTGTGAGCATGTGTGTGTTCAGTTTTGTGAGGAGTATCACCCACACTAGGGGTCAAACACAGCCTATTGTCTTAAATAAAAAACATTTAGGATGTCCACTATAAATATCTATATAAAATTATAATTCACATCAATAAAAATGTGTAACGAACCACAGGTGAAAACATCACGCCTTACCTGTTGTCTTCACCTGCGTCTCTCTGTCTGCAGATGGCGCTAAAGTATGCTTGGATTACGAGCATAATTCGTTCCGTAAGCGTGCTTATATATAGTGGCCTCACACCTGCAGGGTCAACAGTTCGATTTCTGCCTCAGGTCTGTGTGCATGGAGTTTTCATGTTTGCCCTGTGCTTGGTGGGTTTCCTCCTGGTACTCCAGTTTCCTCCCACAGTGTAAAGACATATGGGTTCCTAAATTTCCTGTAGCATGTGTAAGGCATGGATTGCTCATGTCCCAAGCTTCCTGGGATAGACTCCAGGCCCCCGTGACCCAGTAGCTGAACACTAGTGTGATAAAGAAACCACAGTCTCATGTAGACAGGTACAGAGCACACATACAATCATAGTTGCCAGTTTTGCTTATAATTCTCGACTTTTGGCTTCTGTTCCTCTGAAGTCACTTGAAAATATTATGGGTCATGGGTTGTGTTTTTTTTGGGGCTTGTTTTTAAAAACATGGTTTCCTCCGAGTGGCGCAGTGGTAAGGTGCTCGCCCTATCATCCGGAGATTGCGAGGTCGACTCCGCCCCTAACGAAATGTGTGAGTGAGCAGTTCGAAAAGATGTGGTCGGCTGGTTCGGAGGAAACGCGTGATAGTCTTCGGCCCTACCGACTGACTGGTAGAGGTAGCTTAATGTGGAGCCCCCTAGTGACAGGGAGGTATTGGACACGACTAAATTAGGGAGAAAATCGGGAAAAAATCCTAAAATATATAGTTTCATGACAGAAAAATCTGACAAGCTAATTCTTCTTTAACTGTATGGTCTTATTTTCTCCCAAATTCATTTGACACTGTGTACACACCCTGACACTAATCAGCACTGTGACGTCCTCCCACACACACACACACACACACACACACACACGTGGACCTGCACAGAGACCATAGAGATCCTGCTCCCCAGAGCTGTTATTTTTTGCACGGCCTTCAACAAAAAAAAAAACTTTGTTGCCATTTTATTTTTTGTAAATAAATAAATAAATAAATAAATAAAGTACCAGTCAAAACGTCTTGTAAGAACAATATTGTGTTAAGTGCATTTGCAAAACCCATCAAGCATCATGATGAAACTGGCTCTCATGAAGGTGTCCAAACTGGTACTGTACAGGTGTGTATTCTAGTTTCATATGTTAACATGTTAATGTTAACTTTGTAGCCGTAACATACTATAATATTGGGCTTATTTTAAGCTTGCTGATGAAGCCGTCAATTTGTTGCACAAGAGTTGGCAACCATGCACACACTCCTAATCTGTGTGCTGAGATCTGGCAACCCAGATTCAGCCTTAATAACTGATTAAAACAAAAGCAAAAGTCAGACTCTATTCACAAAGAGCATTTTATTCTCATCAAAATTACAACAATAAAAAATACAAAAGCTCCAACCCAACACCATTTATACATTCAGTACATTTTCATTTTAAAATCACTGTAGATTTTAAAGCTCAGAGCTCAGCAGAATAAAACACACGTTTCATTAGAAACAGACTTTTAGTAATAACTTAATATAAGACAATAAAAATATAAGATAAATTGTGGTAATATTGTTGCAACCAATAATAAATAATAATCTGTAACAATAATCATCTATAAATGTAACTATTATGTACACAACAAATGATAAAAGTGCTTAATAATGAGTAAAAAAAACATCTGCCCGTTTCCCCTGAGCCTAATGTGCACAAATACACACACAACTACATTCTGTACACACACACTCGTCAGCTGTAGCTTTGTACCTGTGCAACATGATCATGGAGAAAGATTTAACCCTTAAACTCCAGCTGATGAGGCTCATTACTGTCCAAAAACGACACACAACACACACTGTATTTATAGCTTTAAATTAAATCATTAATTAATAATGCAAGGACTAATAACTAGAGAAGGTCGTGGAGCTACCAAATAACCATTCACTACTGTTCTCCTGCTGTGTCTGTGTGTGTGTGTGTGTGTGTGTGTGTGTAAAAGCATAAACTCCAACATGAACATTGAAATGCTTTTTGTTCTCCTTTTTAAAGGCGACACCCTGTGTGTGTGTGAGAGTCAGTATGAACTGTAAAAGGTAAAAGATGAGAATCTGAAGCGCTGCACTGCTCCTCCTCGTCTCTCACACGTCACTGTGCTGGTGTTTAAGTGTTTAACCTGAGGAGACGTTAACACTCGTCTCTCTGCAGGCTGGGTTTATAAATCTGTGTATAAACACTGCTGTAAGAGCTTTAATCAGACGTCCTCATGCTGTCTCTACTGATACACACCCCAGTAAATTAAAGCTCTTAATAAAGGTCATGTGGAGGTCAGTGGAGCTCTGTAGAGTATGAGGTTGGACACAACATTTGATATACAATGATATAAAAAGAGGATTACATGTTAGGCAGTGTATCGACACACTCAGACTTCAGCTGGACGACTTCACTAGGATGATCTTCACTCCCCTGCGCGGTGCTCTGAGCGCGCTCTAAACGCTTTCTTTCTTTTCTCTTAACCCAATAACAGCATTTCAGCACCCAAGGAAGGACAAAGCGGTGCAGGACAACGCCCAGCACCACGCCCGGCACCAAACCCAGACAGAACACGAGTCCAAAACCCAGACTGCAGTGTGTCTGTTCACCTGAAAACAGAACAACACACACACACATCTCTCACAAACAACTCACATCATCAGTCATTCTTGATTGTTTATTCATTTCTGACGTCACCAAAGAAGAACTCGTCTTCCACCTGTACTGAGAATTAAAGACTGAAGAGCGTGTAGTAAATCTTTACCTGTTCCTGAAGACGGGGTTCTGATCCTCCCTGTAGTGGTGAAAACAGACACATCAGCAACCAAACATCACAACCTTCCACACCATTAACCAGGATCTTAAAGTCAGGGGCAAAAGAAAGTACACCCTTCTTCAGCTAGAATTAATTATTCATCAGTCTCTAAATAGGCTGTGTTATTATAAACTGCGTGGTCGTCACCAACTTCTACTGTAGAAACAAACAAACAACAACAACAAACACAGCATGGACTCATTTTCCCCCAAAAGTAAAGCAACACTCAGAAACCAGGTGGGGACCAGCCCATATCTCAGTAACATGTAGAAACACCTGCAGCAACAATAACATGAAGTGACTACAGTATGTTCTGTATAATCAGTATCTCCCATGGCTTTGGATACGTTTTGGCCTCCTTCTTCATAAGCTCTCTTAAGTTCCCACCACAGCATCCCAGTGGGGCTGAGGACTTTAACCTTCTTTACTGCTGGTGTGATTGGGATCATTGTCCTGTTCCATGACCAATTTAAACCCAGTTTAAACTGCTGGACAGATGGTCTCCTGTTTAATATAAAAACAGTTTGGAGACGGCAGTATAACTGTCCTCTGAGTGATGAGCAGTAACAGTTACGTCTCTGAGGACAGAGCTGATGTCATTTCTCCTCTGCATGATGGAGACACACACCTGAGGGGTCCAGAACACCAAGTTCTGCTTTTACAGAGATACTCACAGTCCCTAATGATGAACTGGTCTACTGTATCTCATTAGTAACACCTGACTGGTAATTACTCTCTTACTGTTGGTTTATATTTTGGGGAATAAAAATTACTCCATGTTGAAACCTGTTGTGTTTTTGTTTTGTCTCCTGAGGTTATTAGTGTATACACGTCTTTGAGCAGCACACACGTTATTTACACCCTGATCTATTAAACGACAACTGGAGGAGGGTGTGCTTACTTTTTCCCATGACTGTAGATCATCCCAGACACAGATGAGTGTGAAGTCTTACCTGTGACAGTGAGTGTGTGTGTAGCGATGATCTCATCATGATCAGTGTCCCACACAGTGTACACCCCGCTGTCAGTCTGCTTTAGGTCACTCAGGGTGAGGGACGACTGGAACCATGTCCTCTTCTCATACTCAGGGTTACAGTCAACTTCACGTCCCTCCACTGTACAGAGTGTTACAGAGCTCTGACCCCCTCCACCACCACCACCACCACCACCACCACCATCATCATCAGCGCTCCTGATGAACGTGATCTTCACTCTCTCTGAGATCGACACACCCACAGTGAGGGAACCTCCAGGATGAGACACTGTGGTAGAGTGAACACCTGAGGAGACACACAGCTATAATTACCACCGGACACGTGTGGAGTTTAGCATTCTGTTTAACACAGAAAAGGGCTTTAAGTCCAAACTGTATTTACGTTCCTCATGATTAAATCAGTCCTTTAGCAGAACTCCATCATTCTAATTACTCGTGGTTAATTTGTACACACTTCAGAAGGAGGACCTGATTTAAACAGACACTCACGCTCCACACCGAGGCGCACGTCACAGACGTCCTTACTGTCACACTGACACGTGTACGTGTTCCTCCTCCTGTAATCAGCTGCGGTGATGGTGAGAGACAGATCTCCCTTCAGGTACTGAGCGTGAGAGAGCTCATACCCCTCCTCTGAGCTGCAGGAGGTCTGATCACACCGAGCCACCACGTCATCTCGACTGTGGGTCACGACCCACTGGACCAAACCAGAACATTCCCGTTCACAGGGTAGAGTCGCTGACTCATTAAATCTGGTCTTCACCAAGTGACCCACTGACACACAGGCAATAACTGCAGGAGAAACGAAGGAAGAAGCAGCTGCTGAACATCAGGAATAACACTGGACAGATCCCTCAGACACATCCAGAGGGACGTCTGATTAATGTCACTCACTGAGAGGATTACAGCCTCACCACACACACACACACACACACACACACACACACACACACACACACACACACACACATCGATACAGTACAGAGACTTTCAACATAATCAGTATTGGAAGTAAACACCGCCCCCTAGGGGTGACGTCAGGATTTAGCGTTTAAAGAGTAAATGACGCTCCAGCTCTCATGAACAGACGGGCCTTTGGCGGCCATATTTGTTTATGGATCTCTGATCATTACTGAAGTTCTGATCATTACTGAAGTTCAGGCTGCACTGACCTTGTGGCAATTAGCCAAATATCCCAGGAATAATTAGCAAAATAAGTTTTATATTTGATACAAGTTAGTGTCAGAGCTGAAACCCCAGGAATCATTTAAGGAAAGATATAGAAGGAGAAGAACATTTAAGATAATAATAAAAATACTAATAAATATAGTTGCGAGCAACGATGAGCGGGCCCAAACACCCTGAGCCTTCGGGCCATGTGTGTGTGTGTGACGTGTAGTTGTGCCAGTCTGTGCGTGACTAGTGAATGTGTTTGTGTGTGGAGTGCAAGGCTGTGTGTTAACATTTGTAATGTGTGTGTGTGTGTGTGTGTGTGTGTGTGTGTGTGAGTGAGTGTGGAATAATGGAATTTTATGTTAAGACCTCCAAAAAGCCGGTGTGTGTGTGTGTGCATGTGTGAGAGAGACGTGTGGGTGTGTCAGTCTGTGTGTAAGTAGTGAATGTGTTTTTAGGCGTTTGTGTGTTTGTGTGTGAGTCTGTGTGTTAACATTTGTGTTATGTGTGTGTGTGTGTGTACGAGAGAGAGATGTGAATGTGTGTTAACCTTTGTAATGTGTGAGTGTGTAGAATAGAGGGAATTTTATGTTAAGAGCTCCTAAAAAAGCCTCACACTATGATGTCACTGAATATAAGGCCACACAAAAAGTTATTAATCATTTTTCAGCATAAGTTTAAGACATTATCATGTCTGACCCATTTGAGATCAAAACTCCCTCTATAATTTTGCGTCCTCAATGTCTTTAGATCACATCGGCCCAGTTTGATGACGATCGTATAAATTCCCTAGGAGGAGTAGATCAAAATCCATCGGGTGTGTGACTTCCTGTTGAGTTGAGCCCAGGACATGTAGTGCGAAAGTTGTTCGGCTCAATGAGCTCTAAATGTGTACAGAGTTTCGTGTGCATACGTGCAAGTGTGTATGAGCTATGCAGCAAAATCTCGGGGGACCACGCCCGGGGCCCAGACTCACAGGCATCCGAATGGCAGCAGATTCCCACCTGTCTGCCGACTTTCATGAGTTTTCAAGCATGTTAAGATCCCAAAAAGCCCAAAAGGCTGGGGGAAAAAATCTTTAGGAAAACAAGAGGGTCCTTTAGTGCCTGAGTCCTAATAATAATAATAATAATAATAATAATAATAGTAATAATAATAATAATAATAATAATAATAATAATAATAATCCTCCCACAGGACTACACAGAGCTGTTCGTGTGATGGGGTTAGTGTATCAGTCTCTCATGCTATGTCATGTCTGTGTGTGCTGCAGTCCCACAAGTGATGAAAAGGAAACTCACAGGCTATGATCAGACAGCTGACCAGGAGGACGTGGATCCTGGAGCTCCTCATGAGTCTGGAGTCACTGAGGAGAAACAGAGATATTATTACATACCACAACACTGATGGTGAAACCCTGATAATGAACTCTGGGTTCTGCTGGATGCTCGTCCTGATGCAACAATAGGTCTCCTGCATGGCAGGTGAGAAGCCGAGCACTGAGCCAACAGCACCCCCTACCCCACCCCCCCATGCTCGCACCGACTCAGCACAAAGTTTAAAGAGAACGCTCCTGGAACTTTACATAAACTCGTTAGTTAATCATCAGAGCACAGAAATCACTGTGGAGCCTGAACTCTTTACACTGTGCTGTCATTTAACACACCACTGTTTCATCAGAATATTAATACATCTGTAAGTGTGTGAAATGACTTCACAGCTGTTTACAGTCTGTAATTACACACTCTCACTCACTCACACATCGACTATACTGTACCACTTTACTCTGTGAACAGTAGTTCGGAACACCAGTTAGCCTAATCTGTATGTCTTTGCATGACTGTGGGAGAAAACTGGAGTACCGCGAGGAAACCCACCAAGCACAGGGAGAACATGCAAACTCCACACACACACATAACTGAGGTGGGAATCGATCCCAGTATATACCAGGACATTGAACATGAAGTCTCCAGATGCGCTCCTTGTAATGCCCTCAGACCACACCAAACAAGAGAGCCCCTTCAACTACCTGATATATCAGACTTGCTGTGGGCCCTTACAGCAGTGGACATTTTTGAGTGGAGAGGAAAAGAATATCTGGTGCTTGTTGACACATCACTTTGTCACTCATTGAGCTCCCCAGGAGCTAATGACTGACAACGCAGCATATTTTACAAGCAGGGAGTTCAAAGAATTTTCCTGCCTATGGGACTTCTGCCATATTACCAGCAGTCCCCACTACCCTCAATCAGATGGGCTGGCTGAGAGAGCTGTACACTCAGCCAAACACCTAGTAGAAAAATGTGCACGTGATGGAACAGACTTACAGTATATGCGGCACTGCTCAATCTATGTAACATACCAAGAGATGGGCTGCACTCACCAGCCCAGCGCCTGCTTTCGCGGCGCACCAAGACTTCTATTCCCATGATCAAAGCCATGTATGTGCCAAAGGTGGAAACACAGGTCCAGGCAGTTATAACACGGAACAGACAGAGAGGAAAGAAGGAAAGACACATTATGACAGGTCCGCCAGGCCCTTGGCCCCATTGCATGCAGGACAGACAGTGAGAATACAGACGGACAGGGGATATGACAAGAGCACCACAGCCAAACAGCTACCAGGTTCAGGCTGGAGATGCCACATATGTGAGAAACAGGCACCATCTCTTACATACACCTGAGCAATACACCCCGCCTGCAACTACACAGGTCACACTCAACACCAACAATGAACCTCTGCCAGAGTCCCAGCAAAGTGTTGACCGGCCGCAAACAGAACAGGAAGCACCCGTGGTCGTCACCCGCTCAGGAAGGGTATCGAAGCCCAATTCCCTATACAAGGACTACACTACATAGGCTCATAACTTATACTGCAACAGCCCAGTTACATTTGGCTGTTAAGAAAAAAAAAATATATATATACAGTATATAATAAAATAACAATGTTATATATCAAGGCTGACTGTTAAAAAAACTGCAACTGTTAAAACTGTTTCTTGCTCATTCAGTTTTATATTTTATATTCATGTTAAACCTAAAACCTGTTAAACCTGTTTGTCGGCCCTTTAGTGGCTGTTTACAATTAATGATCAGGAAGGTGCGAGGGGGGGGGGGTTGTGGGTAGGAAAAAAAGAGACAAACAGGAAGTTACAAGTGGTGTGTGTAAAAGAAATAAATAAAGAGAGAGAGTTCGGTGCTATAGAAGTGTTAGTCATTTGTCTACACACATCTACAGAGTTCTTGCATCAACTTATCAGATAATAATGTAAAGAATTCGAGTGTTTAAACTGACAGTCCTGATGAATCCTGTCTTCAGTCTTACAGTTCTATAAGATTAATCATCTCTTACTGTATAAATATGAAGATTAATAATCAGTGTGACTGAGTCAGACAGGGGTTAATATGGAATAAACACGTGGACTTCAGTTACTCACCTGGAGGAGAAACAATCATCACTTTAACACACACAAGTACAGAATAAGATCCAACAACACACACAAACAAACACACACTACAGCACACACACTGAATATCAGCTCGTGCAGAAGGAACGTTCTGTTTATTTCTTGTGTAACTCTGCGCATGAGTGTGTGTGTGTGTGTGTGTTTGGGTATTTCCACAGTTAAAGCGCCTGACAGAGAGGTCACGTGACAGAGTGGTGTGCTTTTTTTTTTTAAAGCAATACAAACAGAAATATAACTAACAAAAACAGAACAAAAAAAGAAGAGAAAAACAAATATATACAAACATATATCCAGGGTGCAATAAAACAATCAAAAGGAGGAAATTCTACCATTTAAGTCGACACAAAGTTAGAATACAGCGATCACTTTAGGATTATCAGTCTTTAATGGTTTCTATGTACCTGTTTAGATTGTTTTTAAATACAGGAAAAAAAAGGTTTAGAGACAGTAACTTTTAGTTTATGGATATGAAATGTAGCTAGTAGGAAACATAAATTATTTATAGAATATTTTCCCATATTCTCTTTTAAGTAGTCAAAACATCCAAAGAAAACAAAACACAAAGAGAAATCACTTTCTAAACGAGATTGGATTAAAATCCAAAATTCTGACCAGAAAACCTCTGTGTGGGTGCACTGCCAAACCAAGTGAATAAAATCTTCTCCATAACAATGACAAAAAGAACAATTCTCTTTAATGTCTGACTTGTATTTTTTTGAGAAAGGCTTTGGACGGATAACATTTGTGAATTAATTCATGTTATTTCTTTTACTTTGTTAGTTAGCAGATACTTTTGAGGCAAGGACCATACTTTCGTCCAGGGTAAATTCTCTACAATACCATTCCAATATGGTTTTATATAAGGGGTTGTAATTACCTCTCTCTGGAAGAGAGGAATTATTTTATAATTATTCTTTTGCTTCTCTACAGAAAAGCATTCACTTCCAACCAGTGTCAGTTAAGTTTAAAGAATAAGAATCTGGCCGGGGAAATGTAGAACCTTGTAACAATAAAGTCACCCCAGAGGGTATGGCATTAGAGACATCAGCATATTCATTAGCGGATATGGAAATATTGTATTTCTGTAAAAAAAATCTAAATAATTGTAAAGTCTACCATGTGTGAAACAATTGTCCAACTAAAAGAAAGTTATTTTTGAACCAGTTAAAAGTAATTTATTCTTGTAGAGAATATCCTTATTGTTCCACAGAAAATATCTGTGCGGAGAAAAGTTGTGTTTGTATATTAGGGACCAAGCCAAGAGCATCTGCTTATGGAAATTGGACAGTTTGATGGGTATCTTTGTAACATTATAACTACAGTACAAAGTAGGAGAAAATTCATGCCACCAACTTTAGAGAAGATGTAATTGGGAATAATATTCAAAAGAGAAGACTTTTAAGAAAATTCCTAAGCCAATTGATTTTAAAGGTGTTGTTTAAGGTAGTGAAGTCCAGAAAATCCAGTCCTCCCTTTTTTATTGGACTTATCAGTACTGATTTTCTAATATAATGTATTTTATTTTTCCAAACAAAATTGTTTAACATGCTATCAACTTTCTTTAAGGTACCTTTATCAACCTCCAAGGAAAGAGCTGCGTAAGTGAGTCTCGATAGTCCTTTCGGCTTTAGAGAGTAAGATTCTTCCTCTTATTGAAAGATCTTTCTGTAACCAAGAATTGAGTTTCTATTGGGTTTTTATTATTAAAGGATCAAAATTTAGTTTAC
>JAOTRS010022571.1:0-10668 GCA_028565755.1 Dinotopterus cunningtoni
TTCATGTTTGTGGCTGTAATGTGACAAAATGTGGAAAAGTTCAAGGGGGCCGAATACTTTTGCAAGCCACTGTATGCCGCAGTTGTGGTGAAGATGTACGTTACGCTACAGCATAGAAAGACAAGACAAAAGAGTGCTTCCAGCTTTATGGCAATGGTTTGGGGATGGTCAGGTGTCCATGTACTTTCGGCTATATAATGTATAATCACATGTCCTCTGATTTGCTCATTAGAAGAAAAAAAAACGATTTAAGGGAGGAATGGCTCTCTAGCATTTAAATGACAAACAACAAACTACATAATGCAATGTAACGACTTTGATTCCTGGGTCCTTATAGGGACAGCTGGAGAGTTAACATCAGTTAAGCGAACTACAGTGGCATCCCGGCATACGAATTTAATCCGTTCGAGAGGCAGGTTTTTAAGGGAGAAACTCGTATTGCGAAGCGCATTTTCACATAGGAAATAATGTTAATGCAGATAATCCGGTCCAGTCACTGAATTTTTTTTTCCTAATATTACCAATTTCCAACACTATAATCATATTTTTGCACTAATAATAAATAAATAGACATTAAACCTCACTTAAACCTTAATTTATGATTCCTCTTGAATCATAACTGAAAGTGACGCCGTTTTTTTTCTTGCTGGCTAACATTCTTGGCAAAATTCTTGCAAAATTGTAATTTCTAAGGCGAAAATTCTTACCTCTGGTCATTTGTATGTCAGAGTACCAGATAAAATGTCCACCGTGCCGTGTTTAGGTAACCGAAATACCTGTACTGTGTGGGCATAATAGTCGTGTTGTCCCTCCCCCTCTTATTTATCAGTCAAAACCAATTCAGCAGACAGATTTCCCCAAACACGTTTAGAAAAAAAAAAATCAATTCGCCCGTACCTTAATTAAATTAAAGCAAGTCTACTGCTTTTCTTCTAATCGAAACAAATAGCCCCTAAACATCATTACAGTCAGAGCGACTGGTTCTGAAGAAGAGATTACAGAGGAACAGACTGTTGGGGAACAGATGTTCACGATACAGCACATCTCTCACCGCGGACATGAAGCTGTCTTTGATTAATTTCCTTTATCTAGATTTTCGAATGCCGTTTATTCACTGGGGACTTTGCTTAAAAGATTAAGGAAGCACTGTGGGTTAAATTAGATGTGATTTATATGATGGTGATCACCTTTTCAGGCCCGGAGACTACCGCAGATGTCATTTTGCTCTTCTGCTCCCTCATAGCCTTCAATTTTAACTTCCTCCCATCCTCCAGCGAAAACTCCACAATGGGCCTCTGAGAAATACAACAAAGGAAACAAAACAGACACACTTCAAAAACGTTCCACAACACGATTTCAGGGCAACTGAAAGACAGGTTCAGGAAACATCAAAAGTAATTATTTAGCTTCTTTTTTCAGGAAAAAAAAATCCATTACGTGTTGAAAAGGAAAAGCTATGGGTTTGTGGTATGCAAGGCTCTGAGTGAAAAAGGAGGTGAATAAGTGTACTGCTAGAAAGCTTCTATCTATTTGGAGAAAAGTCCCTGAGTGGTTACAGATCATCAAGCAAACAGATAATACTCTATACACAATGGCAGCACTAAAGAAAACTGCTTTCATTAGGACTTGAAACAAATTAACTTCCTCCCGCTGCACACAATAAGACTATATTTCTGACTGCAAGCTCATCACATAATGCAAAAACCTAATCATATAGCAAATAGGGGAATGCAAAAGTTTGTATTCCCCAGGCCAATATAAAGAACACGGCCATTTACTGCTCTAAAGGGAAATAAATGACTATACTGTACATACACACACGCACAAATCAAACCAGTGATGTTTATTTCTCTGTATAATCCCCTGCTACACTAATGCATTTATCCCAGTGTTTCATCAGTGCTTGGATATGAATGCGTTCCAAGCAGATATTCATCACATCTCACTCCACCTCTTATGATACCTATAATGCCATACACATTCTAAAATTGAAAAACTTTGACCTTTTGACCTTCGTCACTCGACTGACCTTGTTGGCTGTGAAGATCTTGGGGTTGTTGTTAAGGTGACGCAGGGCTTGGAGGGCGTGTTCATGCTCCTGAAATTCCACAAAGCCGTAGCCTAACGATTGACCCACTGGCTCGCCGCGCACTGGCTTCCGGTCGTACATCACATGGCACTGGGAGAGGGACAGAAGGACAGCAATAGGTGTCTTTAATGAGGAATGATCTTAATCTGATAACAATAACAAGACTGCAACATGATTTTTTTTTTTAACAATGGCACAGACCCGAGCAGATCAACTCCAGCATCATGGCAAAACAATACTGCCATCTAGTGTTGGTGCAAAGCAACTGACTTTTATTTTTTGCGCAATGTTTTCCTATCCCGTGATGTCATGTGTAACGTTTTACACAAAAATCCATACGCATGAAATTTATGTGCGTATAGACAAGCTGCTTATCGCCACCCAGAGACCACGGAGTGAATATGTCAATGCATGATCGAAGCGAAATCATTTTTAAACACAGTCAGGGTTTAATATGGGGACGGTGTGCCAATACATTGCAGCACACCCACCAAGCACAGTGAGTACATGTAATCTAAGAATCTGAGAGAAGACTTCTATAACGAAAATCATTTATTTAAAAGATTAACCAATCTGTTTTAAAGTTATAGGAATTTTTACTTGATAAGATTTGATGCGTCTAATCCAAAAGAATTCGGTCAGAATCAAGATGTACGAGGGGCGTTCAGGTCAAACCGGGACTCAGAACACCGTTATGAGGGCAAAAACTGGACTATTAACAGACACGCACAGAGGGAGCTCTGAAATCTTGTTAAAAACAGAAAATACGGAACCGTATAACGTTAAAATTCATGTTAAAAGAAGAATCACTGGGCGGGAGCTAAGCGTCAGCATGACTACCTTATCTTACTCATAATCTATCCTCAACTATTGGAGCCCTAACATCCTAATGTGTGAACTTTTTATTAGTTTGACGTTAGGTCATGGTGAGTCACTGACATGTAGTCTGTAATATGAAGTGTTCAATAATTAAACGCTTCCCAGCACTCTAAACAGAAAGCAGACTGCATCTGTGGCATCATTCCTTTATCATCCCCACGGGCCTGTACGGGCTAGACGTTAAACATTAACCAAGACGCCAGGCTTCACATCACAGACGGGCTACTCCACACCAAAGCTTCTTAGAATTAATTAATTATGCAGCAACATTAGTATGACCCATCTGATGATCTGCATGGGAATTAATTAAGCTTAAAGGTCCCATATTGAATTTGAATTTATTGTTGTGTGCACAGTACACACACCAGGTTAAACAGTACAATGAAATTCCTGCTTTGCACAGCCACACATAGGAACATACACAAAAAAACACATTTAAAAAAATAATAAAATAAAAAATAATAATAACAGATAAAAGGGGTATTCAGGTATTTAAGGATTTTAAAATGCAGCTATTCCTTAAATACCTGAATCCCCCTTTATTCCCTTTTTTGTAATATTTTGTGTTATGTTTTTTATTTTAAATTTTTCCCCAATTTTTTCCCCTAATTTTGTCGTATACAATTCACCCCCAACCCCTCCCACATTAAGGCTACTGCTACCAGTTATGGAGGGCCACAGTCTTGCACGTGTTTTCTCCGACCACGTGACGCCAGCCAACTGCATCTTCTCGAACTGCTTGCTTATGCACCATTTGGGACGGCACACTTAAAGGACAGCGCTATCCGCTCATTCCGCTTGCGTTAGCCCACAGACGCCCGTAATTGGCTGTAGAGCCGTGATTAATATAAGAGCGCTTACGTGCCTCCCATTCCACCCCTCTGAGAGAGAAAACTGCGCCACACTGGGCCTTGTGCTGTTTTTTTTTTTCACTATTAATATATATTTATATTTTAAAATTTCTGTTTAACAAGTTAACACTGATCTCTTACACTTCTTTTTCTGATGCCTCAAAAAAGAGAACAAGAAGAGCAGAGCAACTAGCTGGGGGAGGGGCTGCTTCTTCTTATATGAGGTCACATTAGGGGGGATTGTTTTTTTGTTTTTTTAGAAAAAAGGACAAAACGTAAGCAGTGGTTTTCCTCACTTTCTTGTACGCACACTAGAGACCCATCTGACCATCTAAAAATTACCGAAAAGTAAATTTCTGCATGGAACAAGGGTTGTGAAATTTAGCCACAATTAATTACATTGCTTTCTCGTTCCAGGTGACAAACTTCACGGTCGGTGTGCAGAGGAGAACTAACTTATAACAACCGAGACTTGTCGTAACGTACGTGTATGAACCTCAGCACAACTATCCCTTTAACGCCAAAAAAACATAAATCATGAGCCAATACTGTAACTATATTTTATTTATACTCCTATTTTTTGCTTGTGTGTGTGTGTGTGTGTGTGTGTGTGTGTGTGTGTGTGTGTGTGTGTGTGTTACCTCCTTGATACGGACACCCTTTCCTCCCCCTGCAGCAGACAGGCAGATTTTGAAGAGACGCTTGCGGTCCACACTTTTGGGGAGGTTGTGAACACACAGGCGGGTTTGAGACACAAACACGTTCACGTCCTTCAGCTTTGCCTTCTTCAGCTCTGCGAACTACAAACCACATCACTGAGTAACTAAAGACCTTGCTTTAATGCTGCAAGTTAAAATTGAAATAATATCCAGGGAAATGTCGAGCTTAATCAAATGGAAATGTCGAGGCACTTAGCCGTGCCGGCTGTCTGACTTACCCTCATCCTCTTGGCCATATCAGATTCAGAAACTCCTTCTGCTGCTTTGGTTCCGGCACGGATCACTGGATACAGGAAGAGGTAAAAGAGCAGTTGGAGGAAATCGAGATGCAGAAGTGAAGAGATAAAAATGTCAGGAGGAGCAGAACTATTCCAGCTGAATTTGCCTTGCCTTTATATCCACTGCGCTCAGATTTAGTGATGATCTTTAAAAATATTTTGTTTGTAAAAGCTTTAAAAATTGAAAAAAAAAAACTTCCATCTTCAAGCACATTACTCAATTACAACTCTAACCAATTCATTATTTTCAGTGAGGCTGACAGAAGTGATTTCTACAATGGTATCTCGACATTTTCGCAATTTTTGCAAGAAATTTGCTCCGGTATCCGATGCATTTTCAGCACACGAGCGACTGAGCCGGTCAAGCATGCAGCCAGTTGCCTGCACATCTGGTTGCGCGTACATCAAAGAGCCGATCAAAACTTGTTAGCATCAGTGGAAACCCAAGCAAAGCAAGTTTATATATTATCTTTTTGCCATTTTGTGCAAGATTTAGTGAGGACATAGCACCACGGGTCCCAAGAATGTTAGCAAGGACAAAATGGAGACACTTTTATATTTTTGTTTTTAAAGCAGCCGGTGTCAAGAGGAATCATAAAATGAGATTAAGTGAGGTTTAATATCTATTTATTTCATATATTACTTAATTTACGTCTTTTCTAAATGTCTAAATATAAAAATATTATTATAGTGTTGGAAATTGGAAATATAGGTAATATTTTTGGGTGGCTGGAACAAATTATATGCATTTACATTATTTCCTATGGGTAAATGCGCTTCACAATACGAAATTTCACCTTAAGACCTCAGGAATGAATTAAATTCCTATGCCGCTGTAGTTATGAGAGTCACCAACAGGTCCAGGAGATTGGAGAATTTAATATACTGTAAACTTTTTATTATTGTGATGAAATAATTTGTCAAGGAGAACAATTAGTTAGATAAAATGCTCTGAAACCTTTATAAGATATATTTTCGTTTTCTTTCTAATTATTTACATTATAAATATATTATAAAAAATAATATAAATATATAATTTATATATACAAAAATTTATTCATTTAGTAATTACATTTTTTTCTTATCATTTTCTGCTATAAAAGTAGCCCTTTCGCTTTTAACTTGTCCTTGATTTAAAAAAAAATAAATAAAAAATCACTGAATTGGTTTGTTGAGGCTGGAAACATCTAGCGTGCTCTTGGCTCTACAGTTAAAACCACTCTGCAGCTCTCTCCCGGACTCATGCTCTTGGATGCACTCACAGCCCTCTCTGGCGAGGTACAGGTTCCTGGAGCCTTTGTGAGTTTTCACTGTCTTGCTCTTCAGTTTGGAAGCGTCCTCTCTGCTCACCGCCAGCACCATGATCAGCTTTCTCCCGTCCACCCTCACACCGCCACCCTGCAGCACACAGAAAGCACGAGTCGGAACCTGACACAGACATTACACGCCGCTCGCTCGGACACGGAGCCGGAGCCAAGCACGGGAAACCAGCGTAACAGAGTACAGCCACAAATGAACAAGCTCCTTACAGTAGCGTCCACACAATCACACACACTCACCTCAGATTCTGTCTGTGCAGCTGCTAGACATTTGTCTGCTCCTTCTTTTGTTTTGAACTGAGCAAAAGCACAGCCTGGATGAAAAGAGAAAAAAAAAAAACAGAGTGAGCAGGTTTGTCTGACACTCCGGTGGCCCACGAAGGTCCTACAAAAAAAAGTTGCACTGTAGTTTGTTAGACTCGCTTTAGCTTTCAGTAGCTGATTTGTGGAAGCTGCCGAATGTTATAATGACTCTAAATAATCTAAAACACGAAAAAATGAAATAAATTAGGGATTATACTTTTAAGCAATTTGCAAGGCAAGACTGAGAATTTCCATTTTTTTTTTATCTGCAAAAGAAATCTGATCAAAAACAAAGCTAACACATGGCTCCATAGAAACAGACAGAAATCTTTAGATGCCTTTGGCTCATAAACCCAAAATATTTACCAGCCAAAAAGTTTTCATAATATAAATCAAAGTGAAATAAATCATGTTGACATGCTGATATCCACTATAAGGGTGAGTCAAAAAATTATTTGCACTCTGGTTATATTAAAACTTCTGTCTTATCAACTTTTTCCATCCAAGGCTTCTTGTCTCCCCAGTCACTGCTGTGCAGGGGTGAACGTGTTACATCGGTTCATTTGTAACTGCGGTCTGAGCAAAAATGGACGCCCCACTTGTGATTTAAAAGAAGAGCAGAGTGTAGTGATTCTCGAAAAAAAAATTGTGGTCTGAGGGTGCTCCTGGTGCCGAATCAACTCAGGAAGGTGAAAGTTTCTTAAAGAGAATCATTACTGGTGATGTGACATGGATTCATCACTACAGCAGAGAATGGAATGGAAACATCCCTCAATCGCCGACTGAGAAGAAGTTTAAAAATCAAGAATCAGCTGGAAAATTGATCCTTTCAGTTTTAAATCTTTCAGATTTTCAAGGGCCAGTATTGGAACATCATCAGGAAAAAGGTCCAACAATCAACAGTGCTCGTTATAGTCAAATGCTTATTGAAGAGCTGAAGCCTAAACTTCAGATTAAATGCAGAGTAAGACTGCTCTCCAAGGGCGTTGTGATCTTGCACGACTATGTTCATCCGCACACTTCTGTCCACACTGTCGACACTCTGCAAAAACATTGTTTTGAGGTGATAAAGTATCCTCCCCATAGTGCCGATCTTCCTCCATCAGACTTTTACCTGATTGGTCCCCTGAAAGCAGCAGATGAAGATTCACTTCTGATGACGAAGTGAAGACAGTGCAATGGTGGTTCACAGCTCAGCATTTAACATGTTTAAATGAGGGAATCTGAAAACTTGTGAACTGATGGACAAAGTGTCCACCCTTAAGGTTTCAACTTAGTTAGCTGTGCTTTGCTAGCGGTATCTGATAACGGTAACGATGACTGAACACTGAGCCGACTGGGTGAACTGTACCTACAGTAAGAACCCAGTCTTGATTCATTCTCTGCATCCATGTCATCTGATGTAAAAGATTCAGGGTTTGGACAGGAAGGGCATGAAAGAACGTAATGTCTGAGATTTTTCTTTTGGACATTTATTTTTGTTGTCTTTATTTTTTAGCTTTGGCTAGCCAGCCAGCTAAGCTACGTCAAGACCGTTAGTCACTGAATGAGTTTCAAAACCTAGCGAGAGTGGGAAAGAAAAAAAAAAAAGATTCTTAATTTCATTAAAATGATCAGAAAATACTATGAAACGAAATGTTAAATGAATCACTTCTGTTGTTTTGCAAGTCACTTCACCAACGTGTGCATCCAAGTACAGAAGCGCGTGATTATATAGCACGGCTGTCTTCAATAAGGATATCACAACATTAGGCGTATTGGCGACCATTTGGAGCTCTTTTTTGGAATAGCGGCCACATTAGATGTTTCAAACGGTGCTTAAAGACGAATTTTTGTCAGATCTAAACTTTAAACAAACAAGCAAATGCTGCTTGCTACTGTAAAATGTCAAGAACCCACTGAAAGACTTTCAGAAATCTTGAATAAAGGAAAATGATGCATTAAAAGCAATATGCCATTCATTTTAAAACGCTGATAAATCCTTATGCATGTGTAATAAAACACCACCAACCTTTCGAGAGTCCTGTGTCTGGATGCATGACGATTCGCACATATTCGAGTTCACCAAACTGCAGAAGAATTTCTTCTACGCCTTCCTCCTCAGAGTCAAAGGACAGGTTTCTAACACAGACAGAGAGAAAGAGGATTTGGAGAGTAATTCGGAGCGGATGTGTGCTTGGGGAAACATTGGAGAGCAGGAGCACATCCGTCACGTTGAGATCCGACCATTACTTTTATGACTGAATAATGATCAGCCCGTTTCTATTTACCTATAGGGCCACACTGGTATTGTTCTGATCCTACACACATCGTTTAAGATTTTGCACCGATCAGCCATAACATTAATGGCACTACCAGGTACACTGAACAACACTGATCATCAACTGTACGGCAGTAAACTGGTGAGAGGATCATTGGAACCCGAGACTCATGCACGCTCGCTGGGACCAATCCCACAGAAAAAAAGCCAACACAGCACAAATTGCTACATGCTGGCCATAACAGAAATGCACCAGAACACCCAGTGCACCAGCATGGGGCTCAGCATGCAAAGAGCCCAAGGCCACAGATCCAGGTTCTGGACTCCCCAGACAGTGCACCGGACAAACAATTCCGATACTTGGAGCCACCATCTTGCAACCAACAGCACCCAAAAGATCTGCTGCCAACATCCCGGTGCCTACACCACAGCACACCTCCAAAAGCCCTGTCTAAGATCGTTGATTTATCTCATGTCTTTTAAATCAGATGCAATAAAAGATCACTTAAGCATAACTGATATCCGAGCACTCTTGCATAAAGTCGTAGCGCTCTGACGTCTGAAAAAAATGTCAATGGACATCCTGGCAATGTATGACCGATTCTGTAGCAACAGAATCATGTTTTACAAGCGAAACGCACACGCCTATTAGACACACCTTCTTGAACATGCATTTGAACTGCACAATAGTCCTTAGGGCACGCTTACTACTATTATTGCACATTATTATTAGGGCCCAAGCACTATGACATCAGCTAAGGTATCGGACAGACAGTTCCTAAAAAATCCAGTTTTTCTGAGCAATTTATTTTTACATATTCCGTATTATATATTCCGTATCCCGCCATAAAACTCCGAAATGGCTACTACACTGGAAAATTTCACGTCGATAAAAATTAATTATCCCTTGGAATGCGGTCTTAATCATGCTCCATTGAAAATGAAATGAGTGAGTTCTAAAATGTAGAGACAGTGACTCAGCAAAAAAACTACATCTGTCTCACTCTCACTGAATCTCACTCAATTTCTCACTCAACACACTCCCACAAAACATATACAGCTTTCTTTGGGAGCCGACACACAACGAAAAATTCTCAGACCATAACATGATGTGAAGATTTTTTCCTAAAATCCTAAAAAAATTAAAAAGAGAATCGCAGAAGAATCACTCCTGTGACCGCATTTTTGGAGTACAAAAAGTTTGCATTAAGAAAAATTTTAATCATTCTCTATCTTGGCTCTCAAAAACCAAAGCTGTAGTGGCTCCCGGAACATCAGAAACAAGACAGAGCCATTGCTATGGCAACTGAGCGAAACCACGCCCTCTCCACTGGACCGGGTTTCACAGATGGTGCACAAGTGCTTACACCTCGAGTACTGCATGCACTACCAATCATACCCTACTGCTTCACAATTTCTCCACCAATTGTGTCTAATATAAAAAATATCATCGTACTACTCCGACTCGATAGCACACACCTTTGGTGAGGCTTACCTGATAAATATTGTCCTTCCTTCATTCACATCTGAAGGGAGAGGATTCTTGGGTTTCTTCTTCTTCTTGGCTAGAGAGAGAAACAATCAATCATCCGGAGCAGAAACAAAATAATAATAATAATAATAATAATATGAATGAACAAATGAGAACCTTTTTCCTCCTCGTCATCATCATCATCATCCTCGTCATCGTCTTCATCATCCTCGTCATCTGTTGCATCGCTGTCTGCTTCCATAGACTCAGAGTCATCATGCTTTTCGTCCTCTTCATCATCACTGTCTTTGCTTTGATCATCATCATCATCGTCCTCATCATCAGATGGCGAGCCTGCCTCGGACTCATTTTCGGAGTCGTCCTCTGGCTGTGCTTTAGACCTTAAAATAAGACGTCCATCATCACACTGCTCCCATCACCCATGCTCACAACCGTTTCAAACAGGACACAGTGTTATCACACACACACACACACACAC
>JAOTRS010022588.1:0-10668 GCA_028565755.1 Dinotopterus cunningtoni
AGTAGAAGCTTAATGTGGGAGCCTCCAGTGACTGGGTGGAATTGGACACTACTAAATTAGGGGAGAAAATCGGAAAAATTCGGAAAAAGGGGGATAAATTTAAAAAAAAAAAAAAAAAGAAGTGTACCAACGATTTTGTCCATTTGTGTATGTAGATAGATAGATAGATAGGGTGAAAATTAATACCTGATTTATAAATATATGCGAAAAAAAAGTCAAAAATGGAATCTTGTAGGTTTTTGTCTTTTACATGCATAAACAGACTACACACATATGGAAATTTGTTCTGCCAGCCCTATTTGTAATTTATATGATGGCTTTAGCTGTATTTAGTTAAGGCATAAAATAAATCCGATAAATTTTACATCCAATAAAATGTGCTTGGCAGCATGGTGGTGTAGTGTTTAGCACTGTCGCCTTGCACCTCGAGGGCCTGGGTTCGATTCCTGGCCAGGCTTGATTGCATTTCTGTGTGCATGGAGTTTGCATGTTCTCCCCATGCTTGGTAGGTTTCATCTGGGTACTCTGGTTTCCTCCCACAGTCGAAAGACATGCAGACGAGACTGGCGTGAATGAGTGTGAATGAATTGGCGTGAATGAGTATGTGTGTGTGCCCTGCAATGGATTGGCACCCTGTCTAAGGTGTACTCCGCCTCCTGCCTTAAGTCTCCTGGGATAGGCTCCAGGCCCCCCGACCCTGAATACAGGATAAAGTGGTGACGGTGAGTGAGTGAGTGAGTGAGTGAGTAAAACATGCTTCCACGTGTAGAGTAGGTTAAATCGCAATGAATAAAGTGTGCCTTTTTACACATTAAGTGTATAGTGATATATATCATTTGTGTTACAGAAAGTTTACAGGTGGTTGGTCCAGATGCTCCTCTCGGCGCTTTAGCTGGTAAAGACCTGGTTCTGCCCTGTTTTATCAAACCCAGTACCAGCACTGTGGACATGAGAGTGCAATGGGTCAGGCTAGATGTAGTAAACTCAATAGTGCATCACTATGAGGATCACAAAGACAGAAATGAAGATCAGGCTGAATCCTACAGAGGGAGAACATCACTGTTCAAAGAGGAACTACAGAAGGGCAATGCTTCACTCAAACTCTTAGCTCTCAGAGTCTCTGATGAAGGACAATATCAGTGTCTCATTAAAGACAAATCCTGGTCTGATGACATCAGTATCTATGTTGCTGTTAAGGGTAAGATTTATTTCTGCTCTGAAGTTTTATACAATACCTGCTAAAATTCATTTAATTTTCTCTTGCTATTATACCCAAATGGTTTGTGTATAAATTTTGTAGTTACATTGCAGCAAACCTGTATATTTCATCGTAGTATTTTAGATTTAATATTAAAGATGTTTTACAGTGGGTATTCACTCACTGACTGAATGATCCCTAGCAGAGAAGGCACTTAGGCGTAATCTCTGTGGGTGTTAGTGTATTTCTAAAATTTTTAGGGCATTAAAGGAGTTCCAGGGAGGCTAGCATTTCAGACTTGAAGCAGGCAGTCTGATCATGTCTCTGGCATACTGAGAAAACATTCTACCTTAATGGTATCCAGACACTAGTGAAAGACTGGGATAATTCACCTCTATCAGCTGCCCCCATCCCCAACCAACCACCACCCCAACTTTTTAGTTTCTAACACTGTGAATGTGAAAACGAAACCACAACTATGTGCATAAGCTGTTTAAGATACAAACAAGAACACTTTGAGAATGTGGGTGAGCTGCACTCTGTACTCCACCTGAATGCCTCACACACAGAGCAGCTGCTGCTACTGACGCGCTGCTCAACACACACGTGAACTGCTACAGCTGAAATAGATTTTCAGAATCAGAGTGATGGACAGAAGCAGGGGATGATGTGAGGCAGGTGGAGACAGGGAGACAGATGGTCCTACTATAGTTGCAGTTGGACATCATAAAAATTCCAGTCCAGTAACACACGAATTTCAATAAGTAAAATATTTTTTTTGTGATAGATGCGGAAAAAAAACCTAAATAGTAATCAATACATGTATACCGCAATTGAAAAAAAGTTATTTATTTATTTATTTATACACACCTCCCTCACTGTATACCGCCCTCTGACTCCACACTGAAAGCAAAAAGTTTTGCCACCACTTCACCACTCCACCAAAATATTCTAGATGCGCCACTGGTTAAGAATGTTTTTTTTATTCACCTATTTCTGTTTACTGATAAGCCCACTACATCACCCCTGTAACTTCCTGTGTACAGAAATAAAATACTTTGAGCAAACATTGGGCATTCAGTGCCGTGAAAAACGATTTGCTCCCTTCCTGAATATTTTTTTTTTGCATATTTGTCACACTTAAATGATTAGCATTATGCAAAGATAATGTGAAGAAATAAGATAACAATAAGAAAGAGAATGGGCAAAGATGGCATATATGGAAGAGTTCCAAGGTGAAAGCTACTGCTGACCAAAAAGAACACAAAGGTTCATCCCACATTTGCCAAAAAATATCTTGATTATCCCCAAGACTTTTGGGCAAATATTGCATGGACTGATAAGACAATAGCTTTTTGGAAGATGTGTGTCTGTTACATCTGGGGTAAAACTAACACATTATTTCATAAAGACAACATCTTACTGGCCACCAGTGATGGAATAAGTATTTAAATAAATTACTCAAACAAAGTACAAATAGTTATAATTATCAGTGCTATGGAAATAAGGTAATGTAATGCATTTAACCATAACAGCCTTTTTTAACACTAAATATTGAAGGTAGAGATTTCCTTTTCTTTTATAACTTACATGGTTTGGTTTGAAGCTGCTTTAAATGCAAAACTATTAACAGACGATCCTTACTAAACATGGTGTTTTCCATTTGTTTCTAAAATGTTCAAGCAAGCAACATTTTGATCAAAAATTTATGGCTTCAAATCTTCAAACCTTCATTTTAAAAAGAGATGCAAGGTGTACGTGCTACATATGATTTTATGTAGAAAATGACTCACAGTTAATAAATAAATAAAAAATATTTAGCTAGATTTTCACACACTGGCTATGTTTTTACAAACTGGGTCACAAATAATGCTACTAGACCGGCCTAACCAGACACAGCTGAACATTAAACAGGAAATAAAACAGCAAATGTGAACACTGTTGTAAAAATATAAGTCTGTAACAAATAGTTTTTCTTATTTTATTAAATGCTTAATTAAATCTTGAATTTGCTTTCACTATATTTTAAATACTATTTTTATTTATTGTTCATAGCTCAAGGAAGTCACCCAGTGATCATGATGGACAGTTATGATAACTCAGGAGGGATTAATCTAGTGTGTGAGTCCAGAGGCTGGAAACCTGAACCTGAGGTTTTCTGGCTGAATAGAGAAGGAGACACTCTGCCTGCTGAAGAGACACAGATACACAGAGACTCTGAGGGCTTCAGTGTGAAACGCCGCATCATTGTTTATAATTATAGTAACTCAAACAGATTTTACTGCAGACTTGTACAAGAGAATTACATGATGGAAACAGATGTTATCATTAATCGTAAGTGTCAATGCTTAAAAAAATCTTATAATCACTGTCCACTTTAATAGGAACACCTGTACACCTGCTCATTATGCATTAATTATATGACAGCAGAACAATGCATAACATCATGTATATACAGATTAAGAGCTTCAATTAATATTTACATCAAACATCAGAATGAAGAAAAAAAAAAGTCAGTGACTTTTTGTGGCATGGTTTCGGTTCCAGATGGGCTGGTATTCTGTATTTCAGAAACTGCTGACCTCCTGAGATTTTCACATGCAACAGAGATTTTCATTTTGGTGAAAAAAAATTTTTTTTAAATCAAGTGAGCGACAGTGCTGAGGGTGAAAATGCCTTGTTTTATGAGCAGTCAGTGCAAATGGCCAGATTAGTTCAAACTGCCAGGAAGGATACAGTAACTCAAATAATTGCTCTTTTTAATCCTGATGAGCAGAAAAGGATCTCAACATGCACAAAACATCAAGCTTCAGGTGATGCTCCAACAGCAGAAGACCACATCAGATTCCACTCCTGTCAGCCAAGAATAAGAATCTGAGGCTTTGCCATTCTGTATAACCTCTAGAGATTGTTGTGTGTGAAATTTTTTGGATATCAGCAGTTTCTGAAATACTCAAACCAGCCAATCTTGTGCCAAAAACCATGCACTTTCCCCTGTTCTGTGGTATGAAGTGAACAAGCTTTTGACCTGTATCTGCATGATTTTAATCATTGTACTTCTGTGATATGAAAGGAATGACTGATTGGATATGTGTATAAATTAGCAGGTGTACAAATGTATGGTGAGTAACGTATACTGTAGCGTTGAGTAAAGGTCTATTGTAATCATCATATGTACAGTACACATGTAACAAAAGTATCTAAAATATATTAACTATTGAAGTTATTGACTAACTATTGTCCAGTTTCTTAAAGTATTTAGTAATATTTGGTAAATGTACTTTAATTTTAGGTAAAGTCTTTGATACTTGGAAGTGGATTGTCAGCCTTTCAGTTTCAGCATTTCTTATTGCTGTTGGATGGATAGTAACTGCAATTATCTTACACAAGAAAGGTAATATTTAAATCCACAGGTTAGCTGAGTAACTGGATCAAGAGTTTTAGGAGCATGAGCAAACAAATACAAGTAGCACTGGATAGTATGTGTAGCTTGGATTATAAAACATATAAATCTGGAATATGAAAAAAATATATATTTTCATTAGGGTCTTTGCAAGAACCCTGCTTTGTTCATTTATAACCCACAGATTTAATGTAACACTGTGCAATGCGGTTTCATTCTTTAATAGTTAACTGTGCAATTACTATGTAGGAGTCAATAAATAGTTATGCATTAACAGTTGTGTCACTATTATTAATTACTGATGAGTTCAGGTTGATTATCCAGTATGTAATATTCAATTAATTATTATGGTAGCTCATTATTAGCTATTTCCACTGTTAACACTGCTTACGCCCTAGTCTATCTAATCATTGTCTATCTAATAATTAAACCAAGTTTCCTAAATCCATCTACTGTAATTCCTAAAAAGTTAACATTATCATAACTGTGATGTATGCTTTAATGTTTAACTATAACCACCATTCTGCAGTGCTTCTGGTAAACCTGACCCGGATTGATTTAGCATGCTGTAACTAAAACTCTTGTCTAACTCCCTTGCCTCTTAAAATGTACTGTAACACTAGTTAGAGGTGCTTGATCAGAGGTCTCCAACAATTGATCCAGTTTAAATTGACAAAATTATACTTGGCTAACAGGCCTGAACCCTGATGCAGTCCTCTGCTGTTCTGACCTGTCTTGTCAGGTTACAAAGTGTACATCACGTGTTTGCATCACACACCAAGGCACATGATCACGAACATCTGAACCATATGTATGAAAAATGTTCACTAGTATTATGTCGTTCTGGGAACAGATATGTAGATTGTAAGATAGTTTAGCAGTTTATGATCACAGCCAGTTGAAGGTGGATATGTAGAAATAGTAATCTCAGTTGGTTAAAGTAGAGCTCCACCCCACCTGCTAACAGTTTCAGCATCATCAGCTGCATATAAAACTGTAACCCAACTGCCTTAATTTTAATACTGTATTTTATTATTTATCCCAAAATAGCAAATATCTGATGTACATAAAAATGAGATCATGTGACAGAATCAGACAGTTTTTACTGATTGATGAAACCCGAAACATTATATATACCCTGTGTCTGAAAAAGGGTTTGGAGGTAATCACATATGCTATAATAATGTGGTTCTCCAGGAGCCTTAGCCTGGCTTTGTAACCCAATCCATTTATTCAACAACTCAATGTTTCATTTATATTTTTGCAATATATTTTGATAACACAGCATAGTGTGCTGCCTGGTACAACCTTTTAGCCAACTTCACATTGCTAAGGGTTTGATTGAGTAACTAAGTAAACAATCAATTGCGTTTTTCATGTAAGGCCAGTTTGTGTTGGATAACCTTTTTCTTTTCAATATATAAAAATCTCTTAAAACATTTTTGTTGTTCTTTTCTTTCTTTATCTTTCCTTGTATTATATCAATTTATATTAAACAATTAAGTATGACAAATCTGCAATATAGTATAAATCAAGAATCTGCAGACATTTATGACACTGCCGGTAGAATATAATATATTATATGACCTCATGCAGGTAAAGTTCTGCTTTTTATGTAAATGTATTGTAAAGCAGAAAAATTTAAAGTTATCTTTTTTTTTTTAAATTGTATTATTTTATTCAACATACACAAACAGTAAACAGAAAATTGTAACAATTTAAACAAAATCTTACAAGTGTCACGCTCTGACATTTACCTTTTTTTTTTTCAGAGCCGCAGAGACAGAAGGTGGAACGTGGTAATTGATTTTGTATATTACAAGTTGATTAATTTGATTTGTACTTTTAGACAGAATAAATATTAGTTATGTATATCGAACTATATTTGTATAAACTCAAAACACTGCCTAATTGTCTAATTTTTGTGTGTTTCACAGAGATAACAGAGAAGAGGAACTTTGCAGGTAACAATCATTTAAACACCACATAATAAAATAATACTGTGAAAAAAAAATTATTTTTCAAAGAAGAGATGCTAATATTAAGTTTTTGTTGTCTTACCAGAGCTGCAGGTTGAGAAGATGAAGCATGGTAATTACATATGTTTCTATAACTTTTAGGGCTTTTTTCAAAGTAGAAAATTAGATATTTATAGAGAAGGAGAAATGGATTGGTGCTTTCCATGCATTTGCATTTGCATTGGGCACGGGGGCATCAATTGCTTTTGCTAAATCACATGAACCTAACCAACTCTATCTTTTTAAACTGTTGCTCCTTTGGCAGCATAATACACTCAGAGATCACTATCTGCTTCTGACCTCTGCATAAATTGTCAAGGACGAGACAGAATTGGTGACTGGAGTGAACCCAAAGGCACACTCAGACACAGGAGTTTAGAGGATTTAAGCAAAGTAAGCAAAGTTGACAGAATAATGAACCTTTAAGCAATCAATGAGCAGACAGTGACAAACGACGGTGAGTCAATGTGCACCTAGAAGGGGAGCATGAGAAAAAATCTTCTGAGTAGTGCAAAAAGTCTTTGATCAAAGACAGAATAAACACAGTCACTGATCCAATGTTCAACTCGTACCTTATAGAATAAATAAAGGGAAATGCAATCGAGCAGGTCAATTCACTTACACTCTTGACAGATATCCGCAAAAGCAGAAGCGCCCACAGAGATTATCCACAACAAAGCATTTAATTCTGTCACTAAATTCTGAGATGAATTTCAATACACAGACAGGGTCGATAGCTGGGTTTGTCAGAAGGGAAAATATAGTATAATCCAAAGTAGAAGCGAAATTCAAAGTCTGTTAAACATTTCCAAGCATGATCAGATTATCCAGCAGTGAAAGAGTCCAAATCAGAAAGTGCAAAAAAAAAACAAAAAAAAAAACGGGTAGGTCAGTACAGGTTGCACTGAAGTACAGTGGTGTGAAAAAATGCTTGCTAGCTTCCCCTTACTGATGTCTTATTTTTTTTGCATGTTTGTCACACTCTAATGTTTCAGATCAAACAAATTAAAATATTAGTCAAAGATATTTACTTGATAACACAAGTAAGCGCATCATGCAGTTTTTAAATTAACGTTTTTATTATTAAAAGAAAACAAAATCCAAAACTACATAGCCCTGTGTAAAAAAGTGTTTGCCCCCTAAACCTAATAACTAGTTGGGCCACCCTCCGCAGCAACAACTGCAATCAAGCCTTTTCAGAGGAGAACCTGTAGGGGAATTTTGGCCTACACATTTTTGCAGAATTGTAATTCAGCCACACTGGAGGGTTTTCGAGCATGAACCACCTTTTTAAGGTCATGCCACAGCATCTCAATTGGATTCAGCTCAGGACTTTGACTACTGTAGGCCACTCCAAAGTCTTCATTTAGTTTTTCTTCAGCCATTCAGAAGAATTCATGGTTCCATTTATCACGGCAAGTCTTCTAGGTCCTGAAGCAGCAAAAAAGCCCCAGACCATTATACTACCACCACCATATTTTACTGTTGGTATGATGTTCTTTTTCTGAAATGCGGTGTTACGTTTACGCCACACATAATAGGACACACACCTTCCAAAATGTTCAACTTTTGTCTCGTCAGTCCACAGAGTATTTTTCCAAAAGTATTGGGAATCATCAAGATGTTTTCTGGCAAATCGGAGTCATGCCTTTATGTTCTTTTTGCTCAGCAGTGGTTTTCCTCTTGGAACTCTGCCATGTAAACCATTTTTGCCCAGTCTCTTTCTTATGGTGGAGTCATGAACACTCACATTAACTGAGGCACGTGAGGCCTGCAGTTCTTTGGATGTTGTTGTGTGGTCTTTTGTGACCTCTTGGATGAGTTGTCGCTGCGCTATTGGAATCCTTTTGGTCGGCTGGCCACTCCTGGGAAGGTTCTCCACTGTTCCATGTTTTTGCCATTTGTAGAAAATGGCTCTCACTGTAGTTCACTGTGGTCCCAAAGCTTTAGAAATGGCTTTAAAACCTTTTCCAGACTCATAGATCTCAGTTATTTTCTTTCTCATTTGTTTTGGAATTTCTTTGGATCTTGGCATGGTGTCTAGCTTTTGAGGATCTTTTGGTCTACTTTACTTTGTCAGGCAGATCCTATTTAAGTGATTTCTTGATTGCGAACAGGTGTGGCAGTAATCAGTCTTGGGTGTGGCTAGAGAAATTGAACTCAGAGTTAAGTTATGTTTTAACAGGGGTTGGGGAGCAAACACTTTTTCACACAGGGCTAGTTTTGGATTTTGTTTTCCCTTAATAATAAAAATCTTCATTTAAAAACTGCATGATGTGTTTACTTGTGTTTTATTTGACTAATATTTAAATTTGTTTGATGATCTGAAACATTACAGTGTGACAAACATGCAAAAAAAAAAAAGAAATCAGTAAGGGGGCAAACACTTTTTTACACCACTATAAATCCAGACACAGATGATAATCCAAGTATCAACGACGATCCAAGAAATGGGCAGTGTCATACACAGGTGGTGATTGTTAAAGAATATTGCACAGGACCCGGGTGAGATGCAAAAAAGAGAGATCCTCTGGCAATGAATGAAGCTCTCTGTGTCCTTTTCAAGCCGATTTGTCAGGCAGGTCACTTAAATAGGACCTGCCTGACAAAGTTGATTAGCTGATTTCAGGTGTACTGTGGTAATTAAATAATTAAAGGCTGAAGTGGACTTATGATCTGCACGTGTGTAGCTGATCGGGTTGACTTGTGACATAAATGACTCCATGACAGGTTAGTGTCACGATGATTAAAAAAGGAGAGATAGTCTGCTACTCCTCTCATTGATTTATTTAACGTTAGGCAGTTTTAAATTTGGATTATATATACAGTACTGTGCAAGTCAACATTGGTGGTTCAGTGGTAGGTTTCTTACCTGCCATGCGAAAGGCTTGCATTTACTTCCCACCCAGTGCCCAAACCCCAGCCACTGGATGCAGTGCTGGTCTTAAGCCCAGATAAAATGTGAAGGTTGCACCAGGAAGTGCATCCGGCAAAAACCTGTACCAAGTTGTGTGTGCGCGGATCAGATGGTTTGCTGTGGCGATTCCTTAATGGTTTGAAAAGAAAATGTTGTAAAGTAAAAACGCTTTAAAAAATAGAAGTGTTAAAAGTTTTTTTTTTTTTTTTTTAGCAATTTGCAAAGTGGAACGTAAATTAGCACAACAGAACAGAAATTCAAATCAAATCAGTAGTTGGTGTGACTACCCTCTGTGCGCTGGTAACAAAGCAAAGAGGAAATCTGGACTCGTCAGACTACATGACCTTTTATCCAATGCTCCACAGTCTATTATTTATGCTTTCTAGCAAATTGAAGCCTTTTTTCCCAATACAGAGCTACACACCTGTTTAGTCCTAATCCCTTGAGTTTTCTTCAAATTGTGCGTGTGGAAATGCTCACTATTAAACATATCCGTGAATGTGTTTTATTTATTTATTTTGATTTGATTCCACCAAACGTTTAAGTGTAGTTGCAGACCTTCTTTCAATAGATCATCAGGTATGGCTACACAATTATCTTTTTTTTTTTACCACACTTCTTCCTCGAGGATGACTGTTCACCACCATCCTTCCCGGTTTTAAGCATATTTTGGACAGTTATTAACTTTATGCTTTGTAGCGAGAGCAGGGAACAGGTGGAGGAAAATCTAAAGAGATGGAGGTACGCTCTGGAAAGCAGAGGAATGAAGGTTAGCTGTAGCAAGACAGAATACATGTGTGTGAATGAGAGGAACCCAAGTGGAATGGTAAGGGTACAGGGAGCAGAGGTAAAGAGGGTGCAGGACTTTAAGTACATTTACATTTACATTTAGGCATTTGGCAGACGCTCTTATCCAGAGCGACTTACAAAAAGTGCTTAGGGTCAACGGTCCAGAGCAATGGAGAGTGTAAAAGGAGGTGAAGAGGCGGGTACAGGCAGGTTGGAACGGGTGGAGAAAAGTGTCAGATGTGTTATGTGACAAAAGAGTGTCAGCGAGAGTGAAAGGAAAGGTGTTCAAGACAGTGGTGAGACCAGCGATGCTCTACGGCTTAGAGACAGTGGCACTGAAGAA